>JAQIFY010004836.1:0-11474 GCA_028533085.1 Varecia variegata | reverse complement strand
TTTATGAGAATCCACTCATTTAACTTTGCTTACAGGGTGTATGCTATGGTTAGTCTAAATTCACAGTTGAGGACAGTGATGCAGAGAGAGGTTGAATAACTCACCCAAAGCCACAATACTGGTAAGTGGTAGAGCCAGGGTTAACCCCACTAATCTGACCCAGAGCTCTAGTTCTTAACCATTGCACTAGATAACTTCTCAAAATTATTAGAGAACTGTCTTCTCATTTACCTTTCAATGCACCCATGAAGAGTGCTCATGCTAGTGTATGGCCCTGAACACTCTCCATTTCTCCCCAGTGGTCACACTTTTGTTTTTCCCAAATGGTCTGATGTCCACTTATGGCTCCAGACTGATTGCAGGCACTTCTCTAAGTTTCTTCTCTTAGTCCTGCTGACTTCACTCAGCCACGCCAACATACAGTGATCTCTTCTGCCTGGCCCCAGGGAACCTGCTATTTCCTTATTCTTGGGTTGCTTGTGCCCTTTCTTCCTCTGGCTCATGCCTACACTGTCTTCCAGATGTGGTTTAAAGCTCTCTTTTTCCAGACATGCTTCTCCGACTCTCCCCTGTGTCATACTCTTCTTTGCCCCATAGTGCACAAGTGTGATTCATTACTCAATATGTATGATCCCATATTGGATGCCTGACTCCCCCTCAGACCCCCCTGACTCATGAGGATGGGGCTGTGTCTTCCTGTTGCCGCAGTGCCTTACACAGTGCCCTGCACAGAGTAAGCGCTTGGTTAACATCTGTTGGGTGTTCTGGGCTGAATTGTGTCCCTCCTAAAAATTCACTGAAGTCCTAAGCTCCAAGATCTCAGGAAGTGACTGTATTTGGGGATAGGAGTATTTAAAGAGGTAATTTAGGTAAAATGAGGGTTAGATTAACCCAGTATGATTGGTGTCCTTATAAGAAGAGAAGATTAGGATGCAGGTAAAACATAGACAACCATGTGAGGACACAGAGAGAAGCTGGCTGTCCACAAGCCAAGGAGACAAGCCTCAGAAGCAGCGAAACCTGCTGACACCTTGATCTCCTATTTCTACACTGCAGAACTGTGAGAAAGTAAATTCCTTTTGTTGATGCCACCAGTCTGTGGTAGTTTACTATGTCAGCTACAGCAAACTAATGTGTTGGATAACAGACTGACATTGTCTTTGTCAAACTGGCCTTTCTTCAACTTTGATTTCCATTCCTTTCCGTGTCAAACTACAACTTCCTCTTTACTGCATTTTTATCCACCAGGCTCTGTCTTTTTTATTTATTTATTTATTTTTGCCTCTTGACTTAAAGTAACTAGTATACTAGAATATATATGCAAATATTTTTTATTATCTTTCCTAGTATTATTTATTACTTCCAGCAGGCTGATTGCAATGATACAAGCTTTCTTGCCAAGGTACCCACTTTTTAACCTCTAAGTCTGGGCCTATCCCAAACATCCATATAATCATTTTGGATATTTGGTGTGGAAACTGTTGATAAGCAAATGAGAGAACTTCCCCCAGCTCCTGCAGGGTCCATAAATTCAAGGGAGTTCATTATTTTCTTTTCTGATGTGTAATGTCGCTCTAGAAAATTATCATTTAATCAGCAGTAATGACTCTCATATTTCTGCTGCACTGCTTGTTAATCTGTCTACCTAGTATAAAGAGAAAGTCTTTAGCAATGCAAATACAATCTCAGCTTAGAAACAGAGCTATGCAAAAAGAAGGGATCTTACCCTATTCTTCTATTGTCATAAGTATAGCCTTTGATAGTCACAGAAACAAAACGATAATTGTACTCTGTCTGATGTACCAAGTAGGATTTTCCATGGACGGTAGTCAAATATAGGAAATGATGCATTTGAATTTGGTAATTTTATAAAACACCCAAACAGTTACATCCCTTGGTCCATTTTGAATGTTGCACATTTATCAAAAGCCCAGGGTTCCACCTCCTGCAAGGTCCTCTCTCTCTATCCTCATTATGCACCTCTGTCCGTCTTGCTCACTGTGCTCTGGTCACTCCAGTCTTCTTCTATCTCCTTGAGAAGATTAAGCTCCTTCCCACCCCAGTGCCTTTGTACATGCTGTTGCCTCTGCCTATGACCACTTTCCCCATGTTCTTTGCCTGATAACTTCAAATTTTAGGGCTCCTTTCACTGCTGTTTTCTGGAGGAAGATTTCCCTGAATTTCCCAGGACACCACCGGTCCCATGATGGGTCCCATATTAGTTCCCAAAGTATGGGGTGGTATTTTTCTTCAGAGCACTAGTCACAATGACAGTAAATATTTGTGTTTATAATCTATAACTTGTTAGCTCTGTCCCTAATATTTAGAAGGGCAAATACATAGGCCACTTTTTTCAGACTCTTAGTCACACACATACATCCACAGGTTGCCACAAAGCATTTCTGTTGTTTTTTTTTCTACCTTTGAGTGATTGACAAGTCACACTCAGGCCTCCTCCCTGGGCCTTTTGTTCTTCATTTCCTCCGTGACGTTCCTTGGCCCCACAGCCTTGTCACCACCTTCCACAGGGCTCCCTTTCTTCCTTCAATGTCTGGCTCACACAGTCCATCACTTGGTTACATCAGACTTTTCTTCAGTGGTTGGGGGTTGGGAGGGCTTTAGACAAGAAGAATGGAATGCAGAAAATCTTTTGCTTCCAATCCAGCCAGGGAGCAATATTTGAAAGACAAAGAAATCTGTCTCTTGATAATATTGGCCACTTCTTACAGCATAAAGCCAGAAAAAATGATTCAGAAGTGATTTTGCTAATGTTTCTTCAGTTCATTCCCTCCCTGAGTGATTTTTCTAAAATACAAATACAACCCCAAACTCTGCTTGAAATCTTCCTGTGGCTTCCCTTGCCCTTTAGGACGATTTAGGATAACGTTCACATTTTTCAGCATGACAAACAAATTCTTCTGCCATCTGATGAACTGATTGGGTCCACCTCTCTGGCCTCACCTACTACTACTTTATATTTGCCACATGGACTTTGTGCCCATGTAATACTGGCCTGCTCCAAACTCTCCAGAAGGTGCTGTCCCCCAGCCCTTATCAATCCCCCCTCCTTTCCTTTCCACCAGACCAACTCTTATTTCATATGTTAGAACCCTACTGAGATGCTTTCTCTTTTGTGAGGTCTTCACAGATCCTTATCCCATAAAGAATAAGGGGAAAATTATAAAGTATTAATATATATACATTATAATAAAAATTTAACATTTTATTAGAAAAAATTCTATCATCTATCATCAATTTATCATGTAAAAAGTATAGGATAAGAATGATGTTTCAGCTACTAGTTCAAATGGGTTTTTCTATATGTTATAATTTAATTTGTTTCTCTCAGCAACCCTTTTGATAGATGGGAAACTAAGGCTTCCAAAGTGAAGTAACATGTCCAAGGTCTTACTGTTTCGTAATAGTGTAATGGGGACATGAATCTAAGCAATCTCGCTCCAGAGCTCATGGGTATTTACCATGACCCAATTTACCTTGCAGTGCTGTACATTGTACAAACATCATTTAACCATTTGTGCATGTATCACATCACCTTACAGTAATTCTTTTTTGTGCTCCTTACAAGACCGAGTGCTCCAAGACCAAAAACTAATCTGTTTTTGATGTTGTACAACTTTAACTGTATGTAGTAGTACAGTCTTTACCATAAAGTAATATTTGCTGAATTTACCTTTAGTGCTGTTCATACAAATCTTGGAGGCTGGCTTCCTTGCCTCATCAAGTCCCATGACTTCCATCTTGTCTTTCAACTAAGGATTGAAATGTTAATCTTCTCAGTATAATCAAGTTTAATTATTGCAGTTATGTTTCTGTGCCCAGAGGTGAAGAGTGCATGTTCTCAATAAGTCAGACTATTAAATGAACATAGTACAGTTATAAGGTAGATCGTTTCATGGTTCAGAAATTTCAAAAATGCCTACATCCTATACTACCAGATCCCAAGACTTCCACATAAAATGAATGGGGAATCCACTGAGAACAAAAAGCCTCCAGAGAAACTTAATGTGATCAGGGAAGTAATCCACAAGGAGTTTATTGGGTGTGGAATAAACCCTTCTACTCACATATTAGGAGTCTCTCAAACAAACTAATAAGATCCTTCAGGAACTCTCAGAATTCGTGAAATTTGATACCGTAGAGAGCTATTTAGGGGGTTCAGTACGTCTTAGGGATAATTCTTGGGGATGAATTGAATGTTAAGGGGTTGAGAGAGAAGGACTGATTTATGGCCTTGGCTGTTTGGATGGAGGTGCCAATAATCACGAAGAGAAACACAGGAGAAAAAACAAATCATATCCACTCCCCCAAATGAGGAGGGAGGGCAAAATAATAGAAGAAAAAAACAATTATTCTCCAGCTTTTAATACACATCTCTTCATTTGGGAATGACAGAAATCCAACTGGAACTAATTTACAGAAAAAGAGAACAGTGTTGGCTTCAGTTACCAAATCTTCATAAAGGTAGGTGAAGACTTGGACTTAAGCGCAATTGAAAGTGGGAACTTAAAATCATGATGCTAGATATAATCTGCATTCATGTAAAAAGTGCTGATTGTTGCATGATGATTTTGTGTCCCACAACTTTAGTGAATTTGTTTATTAGTTTTAAGAGTTTTGTGGTAGAGTCTTTAGGCTTTTTAAAATATATAATAATGTTACCTGCAAAGAGGGACAATTTGACTTCCTTTTTTCCAATTTGTATGCCCTTTCTTTCTTTCTCTTGCTTAATTTCTCTAAGACTTCCAGTACTAGCTTGGCTATTTGGGCCCTTTTTTGGTTACAAATGAAGCTTAGGATATTTTTTTTTTCTAGGTTTGTGAAATATGATGCTTGTATGTTGACAGGAATTGCCTTGAATCTGTAAATCACTTTGGACAATATGGACATTTTAACAATGTTGATTGTACGAATCCATGAGCAGGGCATGTTTTTCCATTTGTTTGTGTCACCTACAATTTCTTTAATCAGTGTTTTGTAGTTATCCTTGTAGAGATCTTTTACCTCCTTTGTTAAGTATATTCCTAAGTGTTTTATTTTCTTCATAGCTATTGTGAATGGTATTAAGTCCTTTATTTGACTCTCAGCTTGACTGTTATTAGTATATAGAAAGGCTATTAATTTGTGTACATTGGTTTTGTAACCTGAGACTTTGCTAAATTTATTTATCAATTCTGGGAGTCTTTTGGTGGAGTCTTCAGGGTTTTCTAGATACAAGATCTTATCATCAGCAAACAGGGATAGTTTGACCTCCTCTTTCCCAATTTAGATACCCTTTATTTCTTTCTCTTGCCTGATTGCCCTGGCTAGGACTTCCAGTACTGCGTTGAATAGAAATGGTGACAGTGGACAGCTTTGTCTTGTTCCAGTTCTTAGGGGGAATGCTTTCAACTTTTCCCCATTCAGTGTGATGTTGGCTATGGATTCATCATACAGAGCTTTTATAATTTTGATATATATTCCTTCTATGCTTAGTTTGTTGGGGGCTTTTATCATAAAAGGGTGCTGGATTTTATCAAATGCTTTTTCTGCCATCTGTTGAGATGATTGTTTGGACTTTGTTTTTGTTTCTGTTTATGTGGTGGATCATTTTTATTGAGTTGTATATGTTAAATCATCCTTGTATTCCTGGGATAAAACCCACTTGATCATGGTGAACTATCTTTGTGATGTGCTGTGGAATTCAGTTTGCCAGTTTTCATTGAGGATTTTTGCATCTATGCTCATAAGGGATGTTGGTTTATGGTTTCTTTTGTTGTTGTTGTTGTTGTATCCTTTCCTGGCTTTGATATCAGGGTGATACTGGCTTCATAGAATGAGTTAGGTAGGATTCCCTTCTTCTCTTCCTATGTCTGTTTCCACTGACTATTTCCTCTCAGTGATAGGCTGCATTTTGCTGCATCTTTGAATGTTTCATAATTTTGTATTGAATGCCAAATATTGTGTATAAGAGAACAGTAGAGATAAAAGTAAATAATATCCCTAGAGAATGAGATTTTTCTCCCTTTATCAAACTCTTAGTGTGTGAGGTATGGCAGGGAGGATTGAAGCAAATTAGTATAGTCTGTAGTTGAGCTGGCTCTGAGATTTGCTGCTGCTTTAGTTAGATTCAGCTCATTAAAGTCACCAAATTATTTGAGGGTGGAATTTGCTTTTTAAATTTAGGGTTTGGGTTCTGAGTACCTCGGGGTTCTGTCTTATTTTTCATACCTGGCCATCATACTTTAACAAGATAGGTGAACTTGAAATTCAGTGTAAATCTTTCTCATCTCTCCTGCCCTTCTTCTAGTGGTAGATAGTCAGTATTTGATGTTCAATGTAAGGTTCATAGTGCTTATGGCTTTTTTTTCTCAGTTCTCCTCCCCTGCCCTTAGTCTTCAGCAGGCTTCACAAATCTGTACCACCATGTGGTTTTGTTTAGCTCTCTTGCCTCTTCCCAAGGTTCAGATTGCCACTGCCTCAAGCTCGGTGTAAGGCTCAGATGATCTGTTGGAGTTTCTCTCAGTTCTTAGGCTCATGTGGCTCTGCCTCCAGAGCCACCTCTGTCTGTTTTCTGCTCCGTCTTCTCTCTCTGACTTGGCATTATTCTCTCAAACCAACTTTTCCATGAGGCAGGAGATCTGGCTGTCAGCAGATTGGGGCTTCTAACTTGTAAGATTTGTGAACAGATAAGGATTTAATTATATATAGCTAAAGCATGTGTGCACATATATTATATATATATAAAAATACAGTCAATCCTCATTATTCATGGATTCTGCATTTTAGAATTCACAGAACTTTGTGGTCATTCATGGGCGTGCACAGCAGAACAACAAAAGATTTAAGTCACCTGACGCATAAATTCTCAGCTGAGGTCAAGTAAGTTGACACTGCCTTTTTGTCAGTATATTTATATATTATACACACACACACACACACACACACACATAACATATATTTAATCCTTATAATCCCATGAGATAGCTAAAATTATTTTTTTTAAGAAATTGAGGCTCAGAGACATTGCCTTGTCTAAGATGTCTAAGATCATACAAATCCTAAATCTTTGGATTCAAGTACTAAATCCTGAAAGTCTGGATCCAAATGCAGGCTTTTTTCCCCTTAGATCTCCCAGTTTTCACGGCTACAGTTTACCACTTCTTTAGTTGGGTTGGCTTGTGTTTTATGACCATCTGTGGACCAGTAACTCTGTCCAAATGATGGAGGACTGTACTGGCCTAGTTCAGAACACATGCCCACTCCTTGATCAGGTCAGCTACCCGGAATGTTGAATGGCTTCTACAGCGGGAGGGCAGACGAAGAGTGAGAATCTGAAACAGTTACCACAAGGATGGCTGACAGATTACATTTGAGGCCCTGAGTTGCAGAGATTCTTATTGAGAGAGTTTGGTGTTCCCATACGGGGAAGCTCTGATTAATGGAAAGAAAAAAACAAAACAAAACAAATACCCAAGGAAGTCAAATGAATCTCCTTCCAAACTCTGAGTCTATTTACTATCTGTATGGTATTGAGGAATAGTATCTAGTTTTTCTTAGCTTAAGTGTTTTATCTGTAAAATGGGTCCAATACATACCCTTACATGGTAACTGTGAAAATCAAATAAGATAACATTGTAAGGGGTCTTGCCCAGTGTAAGTATTCCATCATGACTCCTTCCACTCTCTTGTAGCTCCTTTTAAGTGAGTAGTCAAACACCTCAGTAGGATTTTTAAAAAATGTTCGCTTTTAGTTTATCATCTCCCTGGAAACCCTACAATTCCTTTACTCTAGTAATCCAGCCAGAAAATGAGAATTGGGCCTGTGCTGCATAGCAAACACTAACTTAGTTTTCAACTTGACATTTTCCTTCAGATCCAGAAGAAATTTAATGCAACACAAGCTTTAACAATATCAATATTTCTCTCTCTCTCTCTGTTGCATCCTAGTAGTTCTCATTAGTCTTAACATCCTTTCTTTGGTGACTATCTTTAGAGTTATTCCTTTAAAATTTTTAAAAATTGTGGTAAAATTTACCTAACATAACATTTGCCATTGTGATCATTATTTTTTCTGGTTCATGTATTTATTTTTATTGTGGTAAATATGCATAAAAATGTATTACTTTAACCATTTTTAGTTGTACAGTTCAATGGCATTAAGTACATATACAGTGCTGTGCAACCATCATCACTGTCTATCTCTAGAACCTTCTCATCCTCCCCAGCTGAAACTGTGAACCTATTAAACAATAACTCCCGTTCCTCCCTCCCTCTTGGAGTTATTTCTTTGAACTAAGGTATTGTCATCAGAAAATGTTCCCAAGATATTCATATGTTTCCTGGGTATGAAGATAGGCTAGCACTTTATCACATTAAAGCCGACAAATATTAATACAATACAAAGACAAACATTTATTGAGTGCTTCCTTTGTATAGGAATTATGCTAAGTACTTTACAGGCATTATCTCATTTAATCCTCTCAATAAAACTAGGGAGCAGGATTTTTTAATTTGAAAAATGAGAAAAATCAAAGCACAGAGAAATTAAATAGCATTGTCCAAGAGTACACATATGGCTTGGGGCAGAGCTGGCATTTGAGCCCAGACCCTCTAAATCTGATATAAGAAAGCATCACCTGGAATATCTGTTATCTATGCAGATTTTTGTTTAATATGTGGCCAGAGAATCTACATTTTTAGCAGGCACAATAGACAGTGTTTCTTAAACTCTAACATGCATAAGAATCAACAGGAGGGCTTGTTAAAACAGAGAGTTGTGTACATCACCCCCAGAGAAGTTGATTTGGGAAGTCTGGAGTCGGACCTGAGATTCAGCACAGATAACAAACTCCCAGGTGATGCCAGTGTTTCTGGCCACATTTTGAAAAACAAGCCTAGACATTTATGATTCAGATAATGTAGATCACTCTGAAAAACAGAGAGCTATCTCATATCATCTGCATAATTAATTGGTTAGCTGAGCGTTATCTACAGAGAAAAGGAGCTTCAGGCTCTGTGTCAAAAATCAAAAAAGTTTAGACAAGAGGGAAAGGGCAGGAAATTATTCAGTGGCAGGGTGGGAAGTCATGGACCCCTGAGAGATGGGAAGTTTAAAAGATCAGCTGAGGCCAGGTGTGGTGGCTCATGCCTGTAATCCTAGCTCTCTGGGAGGCCGAGGTGGGTGGATCGCTCGAGGTCAGGAGTTCGAGACCAGCCTGAGCAAGAGTGAGACCCCGTCTCTACTAAAAATAGAAAGAAATTATCTGGCCAACTAAAAATATATATAGAAAAAATTAGCCGGGCATGGTGGTGCATGCCTGTAGTCCCAGCTACTCGGGAGGCTGAGGCAGAAGGATTGCTTAAGCCCAGGCATTTGAGGTTGCTGTGAGCTAGGCTTGACGCCACGGCACTCACTCTAGCCCAGGCAACAAAAGCGAGACTCTGTCTCAAAAAAAAAAAAAAAAAAAAGATCAGCTGAGAGCTTGCCTAAAGTGTCTGGGCAGAGGATGGGCTCCCAGGCCAAGGGTTGGTTGCCTTAGAGTGGGAAGTGATTACCATGGGTCCAGTGGGGCAAGCTGAAGGGAAGAGGCCAGGTTGCCAAAACAAACTGTAGACATCAAACAAGGTGCAATGTCCAGAAACAAAACTATGGCCTAGGGCCATAGAAAATGCAGAAAACAGACCCAACTTTTCTGGCAAGGGTGTCCAGGGTTCAAATAATCTACAAAAGATGAAAAGTATTGATCCCAAGCAGAAATGTTGACAGCAGCCTGATTTAGTGAGTACAGACAGGTTTGACCACCCATCATCGGTAGAGGTGGGTAGTCTACTCTGCTTTCCCAGTTGGGATAATGAAGACCACCAGGCTAATGCCCTCTTCTAGAATGAGGGTCGCTCCTGCAAAAAGATTTTAGCTGGGAGTCGTTACACAGAGAGAGCCATACCCCTGAGAGTGAGTTTCTAACCCCTAGAGTACAGCCACAGAAGGGAAGAGTCCAGTAGAATATTCCAATAGTAGCTTGGGACCATCACCCACTTAAAAAGCTTACTTGGCCAATAGGGTCAGCCACAACTACACTGTGTATTCTATAAATGCAAAATAATTAATTTCCTGGCATAAAGCAACAGTTAGGAAAATAATTCAGAATGCTTAGCAACACTGTTATCTGCATTATCTCAGCATGGAGCAATGCCTTCTGCTGATCTCTGCTGCTGATCTGATGGAGACTTGAAGTTTTCAAGATCAGAAACTATGGGGTGGATCAAGAAAATCTTGATTACTGTTTTGCAATCTCTTCCTCATCCAGATGTACATCTGACTGGGGGAAGAATTATCTAGCAGCTGTGGATAGCTCTGTCATCTATTCTTTATTATCTCTCATAATTATCTCATTTCAAAAACAAATATGTTTTTAATAACTTTTTTCTTTTCTGATTACAAGGGCACCATGTGTTTTTTGTAGAAACTGCCTGGGAAATGAGAGTCAGGACCTGCTAAATACTTACACTTACTGTGTGCTCTTACAGGCACTGCAGAGAGTGTGGTGAACAAATATTGTATTAAAAGTATTCCATAATCTTACCTCCCAGAACTGATCACCATTGATAATTGTTTATTTACTTTGGTTTGGCTTCATCAGGGTCCTGCTCCACAGACTGTTTTATATCCCACTTTTAAAGTTAACAGTGTTTCCTGAAAAATATCCCACTGTCATTACCTAATTGGCTTATGGCTACATAGTATTTATATTCCATCTCAAAGATCTCAGTACCTCTATTCCACTTATTAACCGCTACCTCTTGCCACTTTGTATCGAGATCATCTATCTAAGTCTGACAGAGCCCTCAGACTAACCCTACATCTCATGGTTCATAACTTCAAGTTCTTTTTCATCAATATTCTTAAATTCCTAGTCCCCATATCAATGGTTCGATTGCAACTGAGTCAGTCTAGCAGCTTCTTTATGGCCATGTTTTATACCAACTCTGATTCTCTCTGTAGCCAGTGGCTTGGTTATGATACTTGCATTTTGAATGACATCGGAAATTCTGAATCCTAACAACCATTGATGCAGAGTAAGCTTCCTACAAATATGTTTAATGTATTACAGCCTATAAAACATTCTTTAAGTCAGATTATCAAATGGAAGTCCTTCGAGCAAAATATTGCATATTGCAAACCTGATTCTTGCCCCCACAGAATTTCTGCTGATAAAGTTTTTCTGTGTGTATTTGAGAATATATATTTCCATATTGATTACTGTAATCCAGAAGAGTAGTGGTTTCTCTCTGGAAAGAACACAAAACCTGAAACCATAATATTGCCTTTCCAAACTGTGTTTTAAAAGGTAACACTATTGAAACCATTGAAAAATTCTAGATCTATAAGGAAAAGAAAATTTAGGGTTTTAGATTTTCAGTTAAATGTCTACATGAAAATTTTATACACATTGTAATTGGCTATGCATGGGGAG
>JAQIFY010004835.1:0-11474 GCA_028533085.1 Varecia variegata | reverse complement strand
GATTAAAGGGTCAATTCATCAGGATGAAAATAATTATTAACATAAACATATCTGCAATGAGCAACAGAGCTTCAAATACACAGATAAAATTCATGATTATAGGGAAATTAAACAAAACAATCTTAAATAATCAGTAGGTCAAAGAAAAAAATTACAAGGGAAACAGAAAATACTTTAATTAAGATGAATGAAAATGAAGACACAATATACCAACACTTATGGAATGCAGTTAAAGCAATGCTTAGAGGAAAATATACAGCTATAAATAAATACACATACAGTCATGTGTCCTGTAGCAATAGGGATACATTATGAGAAATGCTTTGTTAGGTGATTCCATCATTGTACGAGTATCATAGACTGTACTTACACAAACCTAGATGGTATAGACTACTACACACCTAGGCTAAATGCTACTGCTTCTAGGCTACAAACCTGTATGGCATGTTACTGTACTGAATACTGTTGGCAACTGTATTTGTGTATCTAAACAGAGAAAAGGTACAGTAAAAATATGGTATTATAATCTTATGGGATCACTGTTGTTGACTGAAAATACAACACACAACTGTATTAAAAAAGTGAGGGGAAAAAACCCTACAGAATGAGAGAAAATATTGGCAAATCATTTATCTAGTAAGAGACTTATATCAAGATTATATAAAGAACTTTTACAACTCAATAATAAAAAAAGAACACAATTAGGTCTGGCATAGTGGCTCTATAATCCCAGGATTTTGATGCTGAGGCAGGAGGATCGCTTGAGCCCAGGAGTTCAAGTCCAGCCTGACTTGAACAAAAAATAAAATTAGCTGGGTGTGATGGCAAGCACCTGTAGTCCCAGCTACTTGGGAGGCTGAGGCGGAAGGACTGCTTGAGCCCAGGAGTTGGAGGTTGAGGTTGCAGGGAGCTATGATCATACCACTAGACTCCAGCCTAGGCAACAGAGCAGGACCCTGTCTCTTAAAAACAAACAAACAAACAAACAAACAGCCCCCTCCCCCCAAAAAACCCAAAACCCGATTAAAAAGCGGACAAAGATTCTGAATACACATTTCTCCAAAGACGACACACAAATGGCCAAAAAGTACACGAAAAGGTGCTAAACATTATTAGCCATCAGGGAAATTCAAACCATTGACTTTTCCAGGTGAGCTCACCCAGGTGCCAACATTTACACAAGGGTCTAGGTCTTTTATTAGTATTTTGTCATATTATTTTTACTACTCTCTGCTTCCCCACTTCTAGCAGAGGGCCTTGGTCCACAGTTACGTATTATTCAATACATACTGAAAGAACAAATCAATGGAAAGAAGGAGTAGGGAAGACAGAGTTACTCTCTACACGCTGTCCTGAGATGCATAATACGAATTTGAATTCAACAAAGTCAGTAGTTTACTACTAGAAGCAGAGTTCACCTAGGTGCCAACATTCAGACAAGGCTCCAGGCCTTGGAGGAACCTTTGTCCTACACAGACCAACAGCTGAAGGGGAAGAGAAGGCTGTGGCTCTTTGGCTTCCCTGGCAAGACCCCTTAAGAGAACCATCTATGGAGAAATGATGTTTTCCTTCTTGCTGGACTTAAGTTCGAGGACTGGGTTAAAACCCAGGGCCCTTTGGAACTCATAGTTCAGCACCACTCAGAGAATGCATGTCCCTGCCTATACCTGGTGCACAGAAGGCCCCAGAGGGTGACTATATGAGGATGTCCTGCCACCCATCTCAGAGGAAGGTTTGCTGCCTGACAGCAAGTGGAGACAGGAGCAGGAGGTAAGGGAGCTGCTTTCTCCCTAACTTACCATCCAGACACCGGTTATTGTACTTCTTATATGCAGTGATGGCGTCATCCTTTTTCACAAAGACCACCTCTGCTACCCCAGGATGGACCAGCCGAGCTCGCTTGAGGGCTCCACATACACAGAAAAGCTCCTGCAAAGAACAAGAGGGGTTGGGATTGGGGAGGAATTTCTGGCTGCTTACCACTCACACACACTCCAAGGGCTCTGGGGTGGCTGTACTGTGCTAAATATGCCCTGTGCCCAAGATTTCAAGGGAGGGAGCTAGCTGTCTTAGGTGGTGTTCTTGAGACATTCACAGGCCTCAACATGGAACCAGATGAGGGACAAGCTGTGCTGGCAGTGAGACACAGGCCTGGGCTTATAAGCCTTGGTATATCTGTGTCCTTCCAGCAAGTCACCACCAAAGTCCTCAGTACCCACCTCCATATGGTAACAGTTATGGAATTTTTCTCAAGAGAGCTCTGTCATGAGAATGAATGTGCAGGTTCGTCAAAGACAGGTGCTAATATGTCACCTGGGAATCTGCAGAAATACAAATTCTGGAGTTGTGACCAATAGTCCTGGTTTGGCTGGAAAGAGGAGTTTCCTAGGACATGGGACTTTGGAGTGCTAAGGTCAGGAGAGTCTCTAGCAATACCGGACAGTTGGTCACTCTAAGTCAGACAAACCCGCATTTGATCCCTGAGGCTCTGCTTCCTGTCAGCTGTGTGATCTCCAGCAAGTTACTTAACTTCTCCCAGGCTCTTTTCCTCTTCTGAAAATAAAAAGGACTTTTTCCCCAAGGTTGTTGGAAAGTTCAAGTGAGATAATTTTTAAGGCAGTGCTCTTACATGTTAATATCAATTCCAATCCCCTCCTCATTTTTCAGACAGGGAGACTGAGGCCAGAGAGGGAGTGTAATACAGAGACAGACAACAGAGGTGAACTAGCACTCAAGCCATTTCCTCACCTACAATGCCTTTCACAAGGTTGTAGGGAAGCCAAAGAGAAGGCTTATGAAAAGGTCCTTGAAATGGTTTCTAATGATAAAGGGGAAAATGTTAAATATCAAAACCAAGATACGGAACTCCAGTCATCCCTTTGTACCCACAGTGTTCTAGTTCTAGGAGCCCCCCACAGGTACCAAAATCCATGGATGCTCAAGTCTCTAATACAAATGGCATAGTGTTTACATACAACCTACACACACCTTCCCATACTCTTTTTTGGCTGGGGGGGGGAGGGGGAGAGACAGGGTCTTGTTCTGTTGCCGAGGCTTGAGTACAGCAGCACGATCACAGCTCACTATAGCCTTGAACTGCTGGGCTAAAGCTACCCTCCCAACTCAGCCTCCTGAATAGCTGGCATTACAGGTGCATGCCCAGCTAAATTTCTTAAAATTTTTATAGAGACGGGGTCTCACTATGTTGCCCAGGCTGTTCTCAAGTGATCCTCCTTCCTTAGCTTTCCAAAGTGCTGGGATTACAGGCATGAACTACCATGCCTGGTCCCTCCTGTATACTTTAAATCATCTCTAATATAATGTAAATGCTATTTAAATAGTTGTTATACTGTATTGGCTTTTAAATTTGTATTATTTATTGTTGAATTGGTATTTTTTACTTAAATACTTTTTCTTTAAAAGAATACTTTTTATGGTGGTTTGTTAGTGGGCATCTTTTCTTTACCTTTTTAAATTATTTATTTTTGGTAGAGTTGAGGTCTCAGTATGTTGCCCAGGTTGGTCTCAAACTCTTGGTCTCAAGTGATCCTCCTGCCCTGGCCTCCCAAAATGCTGGGATTGCAAGCATGAGCAACCACACCTGGCATTTTTTTCTTATTCGAATATTTTCAATCCACAGTTGGTTGTGGAACCTGCAATATGAAAGGCTGACCTAAGTACTAGATATAATCCCAATTACTGTTGTCCTCTGGACATTACCTATTTGGGTAGAATAGAAGTAAGGATTATTATTGGCAATTTTCTCTGAGTGGTGATCATAACGGGTGTTTAGTTTCCACTATCATACATTTTCAAATATTCCACATAAAGTGTCTGGCACACATAAGTGTTCAGTAAATGGTAGATGTTATTACTTTTATAATCAGAAAAAAAGTTTTACTTCATTGTTATAACTTGTCAAGTATTACATAAAGTAGGCTGCAATTTCCATTTTCACGTGTGCTGTTCACGGCACTGAGCCTGCTGAAGAAGGAACGCACTGGTGGGCCTGCTTAATTCTTTTTTTTTTTTTGAGACAGAGTCTGGCTCTGTTGCCTGGGCTAGAGTGCCATGGCGTCAGCCTAGCTCACAGCAACCTCAAACTCCTGGGCTTAAGCAATCCTACTGCCTCAGCCTCCCAGAGTAGCTGGGACTACAGGTATGTGCCACCATGCCCGGCTAATTTTTTTTTATATGTATGTTTTTACCTGTCCAAATCATTTTTTTCTATTTTTAGTAGAGACGGGGTCTTGCTCTTGCTGGTCTTGAACTCCTGACCTCGAGGGATCCTCCCGCCTCAGCCTCCCAGAGTGCTAGGATTACAGGCGTGAGCCACCGCACCTGGCCGGCCTGCTTAATTCTAACACCAACCACACAGTGCCTGTGTGTTTCACAATTAAGATTTAAATGTGATGGCCAGTGTGGGCTGTTATAGAATCCAGGACTCAGCTGCAGGGAGAGGCTGGATTCTCTAGGTGCATTCATTTTGTGATCCGACAGTTCAAAGGGTGTGTGGATTTCTAAACAAATGGCTCTTTTGGGTGCCCGAGTGAAAATGAGGTTGAAAAGGAAGTCCTAGCTGCATCTGTGCCCTAGTCACCAGGCACCTGGCTTAGATTTTGCCCATGACTGCCACAGGTAGGACAGGATGGATTAGGAAGGCAGACACCACCAATCTATCTCACTCCTTTCACTTTGGAATCATCATGTAAAAACCCCAAAGGAAGCAGGAAGTTCCAAAGACTCATGAGAAATTATGAACTACAGGATATCGCACAGTGGGACTAAAGGATCCCATTTAGGAACCATACGGCACAAACATCCCCTGACCCTGAGATTCAGGCCCTGGTTTGGAAGCTGTGCAGAAGACGGTAAACACAGATGGCCTGACTGCTAGTCTTTCAAAGGCCTGCTTCCAAGGGTGGCCTTTGGCTGGTGTCTGGGAACTCGTGCTTCAGTAGGGCTCCCACCACCCTACTGTTAAAGAGGGGCTCACCGAACCTAAACTGTGCAAACAATATGGCTTACGCTGAACCCTGGCTTTCCTTCTGGGAGTGTGGAATTCTGGTGGATGCCAGGCGAGAATGCTTAAGTGACCAGTCCCCAATAAAAGCCCAGGGAACTAAATGTTTAATGAGCTCCCCTGGTTTCACATGTGTTGTCACAACTTGTTGCTGGGGGAATAAAGTGCATCCTGTGTGACTACTAGAGAGGACTCGGGAAGCTTGTGCCTGGTTTCCCCAGACTTTGCCTCATGAGCTATGGTAGCCTTTAGCTCTAATAAATCTGGGCCCTGTACAACGACATGCTGAGTCCTGGCAAGCCATCAACTGCAGAGGCGGTGTGTGTGTGTGTGTGTGTGTGGCGGGGGGGTGTCTCAGGGACCTTTGCCACAGAAGCGGTTTGAGTTTTAAATTTCTGGCCAGTCACAGTACTTACAACGATGTCTTCCTCAGTGACTCGAGGGTGCAGATTATTCACAGTCATCTTGGTGCCTTCCAAAGGGCTGAGGACAGGCTGCCACACAGACAAGAGCATTATTAGAAACCAGTGGGCATGTACTCACACGACAGAACTTACCCCGGGCACACAATCACGAAGACCCAGAGGGCAGCTCCATGGAGAGTCATCACAACTGGGCCCCTTGGACCTAAGCACCCATCATGCCCCCCTTACTGTATGCTAAAGACATGGATTTTCCCCCACTTCCTGAACACACAGGCCCTTCAGGCCCTGAGCCTCTGTTTGGAATGGTACTCATGCTCCCAGACTCACTTAGCTCAAATGGCACTTTCTCAAGACTTAAAGCTTCCCAGGCTTTGAAGTGGAATGAGGTGTTCTTTCCTCAGAGCTCCCAGCAGCTCTCTCCAGGGAGAACCTCTACCTATCACTAGACACAGCAATCTCTCTGCAGCTCTGCTGTCTCCATGAGCCTGCAAGCTCTTTGAGGGTAGGCGTCCCTACGTCTTGGTTTGCTCATTTGTAAAATGAGGGTGGCAATGCCAACCTCACAGGATGTTGTGAGGACTCAATGGGGTACATACAGCACATTACCCACCCAGCACAGGGTGACTCTTAAGTGGTGTGGTCACCTTCACCTCACCTCAGCAGGTGGCAACTCTTTGGGCGTTTCCTCCTTGTTCACCAGTGTCCGGGACATGTTGGTCAAGGCTTTTGTTCGAACAGAGGAGGGGAGAGTAGGAGCTGTGTATGCATCATTCTGAACCACTTTGGTAAGAGGGAGGGCCTTGGACATGGAGAGCTTGGAACTGCTCAGCCCAGCCTGGACAAAGACAGAAAGGAATTTGAGAAGCCAGAGACCTGGACTCTTCTGAAGCAGCCCCAAGGGGCTGACAACTAGCTGAGAGCACGAACCCTCGATGCCCCCTAGCTTTCCAATTCCATTAGAAGCCGGAGCCAAAAAGGTTGCCGGCTGCCAGGGACATCCCACAGGGAAGGGCTGGGAGGGGAGAAAAACAGCCCAAGCATGTGCTCACAGAAGCTACTTTCCACTGCTGGAAGCTCGTGGCAGAAGCTTCCATACAGCCCTGACCTGAAAACTCACCCAGGAGCCACAGGCTCACCCACACCACTCAACTTCCTAAAAACCCTACAACTTGGGGCTGGTCAGAAAGCCAAAGGTTTTGAGGTTAAGTTCATTCCTAGATATGCTTCTATCACAATGGGCTCATCACTAGCTCCAGGCTGGCTGAGCATAGAAACCCACTTTTAAGAAGGCCCAGAACTCCCAGCTTTTTGGTCCCTCTTCTGGCCATGCAGAGTCACCATGCACAGACCTGGCCTCACTGGCTCCCAGACTGTCCAGGGACCTGCTGGCAGAGATAGCACGTGCAGATCATCAAAAAGAGCCACCACTCTACCTCCCAGGATGTGCTCCCTTGGAAATATAAACTCCATTGTATTAACGTGTCTGAGGAAAAGGATGCACAAAGCAGAAGTGACAGGTGGTCTTGCCAATTGAGGGCAGTGTTTATAGGCACTGACCCAGGCAGGAAGGAGTAATGCAGCGGCCAGAGAGGAGGATCAGAGCATGGTGCAGCAAGCTCACCAGCTTCTCCAAGTCTGGGTGAAGCATCCCCCCCATGCTGGATTCCACACTCCTGAAGCACCTTCTGAGTCTCCAGAGCCAGGACAGCACATGGGTTACACATGTGGCCCCAAGAGCCAGCCACACTGCTTAGGCTCAACTCCTAGATCTACTACAACAACCACTGAGTGGTGTTGAGCAGGATTATTTATTTAACCTCTCTGTGCTGCTGCCTCACCCGTAAAGCTAGGGTGATATTAGTACCTATTGCATAGGGTGGGATGAGTAAATGAGTAACTAACCAGGGTAGTGACCATGCACTCAAGGTAGTGACCAAAAATGAGTCTTTGAGCCTCTGAAGGCGAAACACAGGAGGTCCCCACCATGGGGTCTTGGCCGGGTAGCCCACGGGACTGTCACTTGGCTGTATCCATTGAGCCAAGCAGCACAGACCTCCCTGACACTGCGAGATACTGTCTTCTAGGTCAGGTGAGGTTTATTCTTGCTAACACCAACCAAGGGATTCTAGAATCCAAGAGCAGGGCCAGAGCTACTGACCACAGAGGGTCAGCAAGCATGCAGAATGTCCTGCCACAAAGGAAAGAAAATGGGATTCCCTCCTATGGGATTACTCGAATTTTCCCTGAAGTGTCTCAAACACAGCAACTGGGAGCTAAAGCTCTGCACCGCACTCGCTGTGGGATGGTGAGCAAATTACACGGCGTCCTAGTCTCAGCACTTATAAAACCAAAGGGTCGGACTAGTTCCAGCTCTAAAAATCTGATGGTCCAAATAAAGAAATATTTCTGCATTGAAAGGCCCTATTCTCCACAACCTCTCCCATCCACCTGATCAGACACATACAGTGAGTATAAGGAAAACATAAAATGCCATACCACCTGATGGAGAAAGCTGCCTGAGGCTGCAAACTTCATCTGCTTTGTAGGAATAGGAGCTACAGCATCATCATCTTCATCCAGATCATATAAATTCTAAGAATAAAGAAATATTAGTTAATGTGGCATGCAGGCCCTCAATAGATATCTGGAACAAACACAGCAGGGAGATGACAGCTGCAGTGAGCGAGGGACCAAGGAAAAAGTGGGCAAAGGAGTGAAGGTGCCTGGGAGACTGACCTGAGGCTGGGCTCAAGTCCTGACAGGCTGACTCCCCCCGCTCACAAGGGCCCAATGAAAGTGCTGCAACTTCCAGGTACATCAGAAGTGCCTTTTTATAAGTGGGTAAAACCTATCAAGAGTACCTAAATGTTTGTTTATATCCTTTGGCTTCGAAAGTCCATCCTGAATAATCTGGCCTACAAAAGTAAATCCAAACCCTGGAAAGAGCTTTATCTGCAAAGATGTTCATAGCAGAAGAATCTCTAACATGAAAATGACAGGAAAATGGTTTAGATAAACTGCAATGTCAACTCAATGGATTATGCAGTTACTAAAAATATTTACAGTAAATGTAAAACATCACAGAAAAATGCTTGAGTTGCAAAGTGAAAGAAAAATGACATAAAATTGGGTAACAATATAACCACAACTACAACTACCAGTTAAGTAAAAAAATAATGACACTTAAGGAACTATGGCGAAATTTCAAAAGTGGTTGGGTTTGGAGAGTAGGAGCTTGAGGGATATTTTACAAGTTTTCTGTATTAAGCACTTTTATAATGAATAAAAAATTCTATAATAAAAAATTAATAATTTAATTTGCCTCTCTGCCTCTCATGCCTCCCCTACCCCATTAAGAAGTATCTTCTTAAAACTTGTAAATTACAAAAAGTCAAATGTAACCTCTCCTTTAATACTTTAAACGGGGAACCTAGGGCCAGGCCTCAGGCAAACCACTGAAGCAGGCCTCATTAAAACATGTGCATGCATACACCTTCATGTATGTACACACACTCACGCGCGCACACACACTCACTCTACCTGTTTGGCCTGGTGGTTATTGACAACATTGATCCGCATTCCAGCAGGATGGGCATGAAGTGGTACCATGGCCTTCTGCTGTGGAACCTAGAAACAGTGGTCATAATTCACCCCACAGGGTCTACACACATTCTCTGAGGAGGGGTCACGGAACCTGATACATACGGTGGGCACACAGTTTTGGTCTTTGGTAAAACGCACTACAGTGCCTGACCCCCAACAGCAAAAGTGACAGGAAGAAAAATCACCCCACAGACCATGTGGCAACGCACGCAGAGGGTTTAATGAACCTGGCTCAATACCTGTTCACCACTGCTGCTGCTGTTCTCATTACCCACGCTGCGGTGGAGGTTAAATGACAGTTTCCTTTCCCTCTGGGGTGGCAGCTGTGGAGGGCAGCCAGGGCAACGGACTAGGAGCCAGACCAGACTGGGCTCCTACCCTGGTCTTCCCACTGCCTGGTTGTATAATGTTGGACACAGTATCTCACATCTCTCAGACTCAGATTCTTCTTTTATAAAACTGAGGTAACAATCCCAGGGATGGAGTGAGGATGTAAGATCATATACATGAAGTGCCTGCCACACAGCACGTGTTCAATGTCTTGCCCTTTCCCCTCTCTTCTTTCCACCACTGTCTCATTTGGGAAAGTCACTTATTTAGAGAGACCTCTCCCTTTTTAAAATAAAAGTGAAATAAACCTTGCCATCCTTTTATGATTACTTGACTATAACATACTTAAAAAAGCCTTCGTAAGCAACAAAGTGCTACATCAACACTCGGAAGAATCGTAGTTTTGTCCCAACAGTCCTGGCCCCCTGCCTAAAACTACCTTTGTTACTAGCTTCCTGGGAATTTATGACAAAAGCCACAACCTACCTGGATGGTTTTGGTGAGCTTCAGAGCAGGGGTCACTGTCCCAATGGGTGGGCTCATGAAGGCAGCAGGAGAACTCCTCTTCAAGCTGATCTTCTCTCGGGCATCGGCTACCTGGCGGGGCTTCTGGGGCACAGCGGTCTGCTGCTTGCGCGAGTTCAACATCTCTCTGGCATCCTGCACTTTTCCTTTGATCCGAAACCGAGCATCTTTCTGCAAAAGCTTCTCCCGGGCATCCTTGACTCCTAGTTTGAGTCGGGCATCTGAGAGGCCAATTTTCTGCCGCGCATCAAATCTCTGCTGGAAGGTGGCTGTGCGTGTTGGCTGGCTGAGAAGGCCCTGCTGGATCCCAACTCGAGATCGGACACCTCCAACTCCTGGTCTGGCATTGAGCCTGCAAACACGAATTGCAATATTAAGTGGATCTGGACATCAACAGCAGCCATGGAAGCAGAGCCCTGGTAATACCAGCAACAGAGGCAATCCTGGAGACGCCAGAAAGCAGCTCCCAGCCACTGCCTGAGTAAACAACTAAGCCTACATAAAGTAAAGACTTCTTTCCTGGTTTCATAACTTTTAACTTCATAAGTAAAATTAAGAAGGTGGGCCTGGTGATTTTTAATCACCAGTTAAGACCGTTTTGCTCTCCTGAGTGTTTTGAGACTCCAACATGGATAATAACCTCTGAACAATGCCAGTCAAATAGAATAAACATACCCTCCAAAGACCATGATCCTGCCCATCTGAAGAGCAATTTTAGTTTAAGTCTCTTCCAGCTCCATTCTCAGCTCTCTCGGCACCGTGAGAAGCACTTACTATGTCCATTTACGCTGGGAGAAACAGCCTGGGACAGGCTTAGTGACTAACAGGTGCCCCTAATGTAAGCAGACACCATCTACTGGGCTAGGACCAGGAGAGTAAACATGGAGGTCTGGTTTAGAGCTAAAGGACAAACACAATGAAGATATAAAGAATTGGTAGAAAAGAAAAATAAAGTTGCTCTGCTATAACAAAAATGTCAAATACAGGAATTGTTACAATTGGAAGTGAATTCAACTGCATTAAACAGGCCCCATTCTCTTTCTGTGGTTCCTTTATTGGCCTTCAGTGGCTCAAAGGTGCAATGCTGGGGATCCCTCCTGGGGTCTGCAGGCTTCTGCTGCCTCCTCCCACATGCCCGGCCCCCAGGCCTCTCCACTCCAGCTCCCATAAATGACCACCCTGCAGCAGGTGCCCTGCCGGGGGACTTCTATGTCAATGTTTCCTCTTTGGAAAACCCTCCTGATTCTTCTAGGGCAACCCTCCTTTGTGCCTATTATTATATCTGCTTCTTATTCTGTCCCTACCCTGGGCAGGGGAATGGAATAAGCTTCATTCCCTTTCAGGGCCCAGTACCTCCTAAGTGGTGTCGGGTCGCAGCTGAGCAACAGGAACTCTTTTTTGGAGACAGAGTCTCACTCTGTTGCCCAGGCTAGAACGCCATGGTGTTAGCCTAGCTCACAGCAACCTCAAACTCCTGGGCTCAAGCGATCCTCCTGCCTCAACATCCCGAGTACTAGCCGGGCGCGGTGGCTCACGCCTGTAATCCTAGCACTTGGGAGGCTGAGGCG
>JAQIFY010004834.1:0-11474 GCA_028533085.1 Varecia variegata | reverse complement strand
TCACTATTACCTCTTCTACCTTCCTGTCCTGCCTTCAGCCCCATCTCCCCCCACTTTAGAAAATGATTTCTTGAGGAAAACTGAAATGTACAGAGATCTCAGAGTGTAGACCTGAAATACGAGGCAAAGGGAGTCCTCTTGTGTTCTGTGGTCCCACCAGGTCGATAGGTGACTCTAGGAATTTAGGCCAAGTCCTACAGGGTGATGAGGAATTCTCCTGTTTGCAGTTTCCTTCATGCCATACGGACCCCGACAGCACCTGCCCACTGGGCAGGAGGGCACAGCTGAGGCCCCTGGCTGCCTCCATCTGTGGAACTCCTGGGCAGCACTGAGGTCCAAGGGTGTAAGTAGTCCAAAACAACACCTCTATATTAATTTGAATATCAGTTCAAATTCTTCCAAACCCTAAAAATTCTTAAGTATTATTTCACCTAAAACTCTAAATGGCTTGTGCCAAGAACTGAAACCAAGCCATTGATTTTTAAGTCTTAATCTATACATCCCAAAAGGAAGAAATAGCATACCTTAACTGGAACCTGCCTTTTTAATCTTTTAGTATAGTCTTTTGAAAAGTCTCTGCCAAGTTCTCATAAGGCAAAGTTTTCATATTTTTATAGACAGCAATATTCCTTATTTTTACTCTAATAAACAACAAAAATTTTCTCCCAAAAAAAAAAAAAGAGTTCATGGATGAGCTACGATAAAGAGTCTTTATTAAAATGTTTACACATAAAATACTTTGAAACCCAATGGCAATGGAGCAAACATTACAACTAGAAGATACTGTGGAAATTCATCCCAGAATGGAGAATACTGAGTATTAACTACTCATTCTATTTAAAAATAAAAATTCCACTTGAACCTTGAGAGTATACTTCTGCCCCTTAAATAAAAACACACTTTGGGCATTGTTTACTGCCTCTTGAGTGAAAATTATGCTCAATTCATCAGTGAATCATGAATTTCTAAATTCATTCTTCCAGGGGCTTCTTTCAGGTTGCCCCTTGGTTCCACTTCACTACAGACAAATATTGTAGTGTCTCTCATAATGCAGTATCTTGGTATACATACAAAAGTGATATATCATTTAGATGATTCTTTAGACCATGCCATTTTAAAAACTATGGTCTTCTGAGCTGAGGACAATGCTGGAGCTATACAGAAATAAAGAAACCTTCCAGGATCAGCATTCCCTGTGGCGTGGAACTGTGATGCAATGGGTGGTTGCTAAAGCTAAAGGATGAAGGGATTATAAAACTTATTTTCCCTTATTGAAACTTATGTATATTGAAACTTATGTCTCAATTTATGCATCAGAATTTCCAAAATGTTATATCCCAGATCATTAATTTCTACATTCATTTTGGCTATGTGTATATCTAAATGCACCAAGCTACAGTGAAAGTCTTTTTTAATTAGCTGCAGCTGCTTTATCCCTTTCTTTAGATCCTTTATGAATATGTAAGTATGTTTACATAAATTTGAAAATCTGTGTAAATATATTGTTACACCTATTTGACATATATTTATATATGCATTATATTTATGTATTTCCAAATATACTTTCTAACAACCACAATAAATGTAAAATACAACTTATACAAGAAAATATTTTGGATGATATAATAACTCAAATGTCACTATCTCCCACACCAATGACCTATCTCTTTACTTCTAGTATAAAGAAGGTATCAAGAATTCTGCTTTGTTAAACATGTTCTACTTTCACTCACAGTTTATTGGTTATCAACTATCTGTAGTGAGGAGCAAATATAGATTTCTTTATTTAGAATATTGACCCTTGGGAGAGATATATTTCAAAGGCAAATCTTTTTCAGGCTTGGGTGGCTCGACTTTAAATTGTATGATTCTAATTTTATTTTTCAGGTGGGGAGAATTACAATGCAATTTCAAATTCCATTCAAGTCCCTGACCCTGATCTACTGGATCATAAATATATCCAATCCAATTACACTCATGACCAAAGAACAATTTCTACTTATTTGGGGATAATTCTTGTTATTATTCACTAAAGACAAGGTAGACTTAGTGAGTGGAAGTCTAGTTACATGGGAGAATAATAGCTTACAGAACAAGTTTTCACCCAAGTGCCAGAAAAGACCATCATACTTTGCTGATGATGTGAAATGTACATTTCAGTCCAAGTATTAAATCCCCGACTCTTTTTAATACATTAACTTTTTAGTGCAGTGGGGCAGGCCATAAGCTAACAATATTTCATTATTTCTCAAGTAAATCAATTCCAAAGATCATTACCAAGACAGTAATATTCCACGCATTTTCATTATCTGCCAAGTGCTGAAACTCAGAGTCATCTTGTCACAGAAAATAAAAACATATTGGAATGCTTTTTAAAGCCTTTAATGCCTAAACTATGGATGATATCAGTTAAGAAAAATGGATTAGGAGGGAGAATGACATGATTCATGGGTCTGTTTTATTGTTTTGTTTTGTTTTCACATTTTAAAAATATTTATTGACATATGGATATTACATTGAAATACACTGTATTTTCACTTACATTTAAAATACATTTCCTGCAAATGATAACACACATTGGTAAGTAAAGTTACTAGTACAGACTGATCGCTGAAATCCCAGTGAGAGTTCTAGGAGAGTGAGCCCGTTGAATATCTATTGCATAGCATAGTGCCTATAGTTAAAAATAAGGTATTATATATTAATAAACTGCTAAGAGTACATTTTAAATGTTCTCACTACAAAGAAATTATAAGTATGTGAGGTGATGAGCATAACTAGCTAGATCTAATCATTCCACAATGTATGCGTATATCAAAACATCACATTATACCCCATAACTATATACAATTATTTGTTAATTAAAAATAAACAAAAAGCAGTGCTTAAATTGCTTTTTTCCTTCATTTACTACCTATTTGACCTTGGTCAGGTCACCTAGTCTCACTGTTCTCCTCTTCAAAAAGTAAAATGCTAACCGATTAAAGAGAAATCAGAGAAAAAAAAGAATGAATCCAAGCAGATTAAAGTGTGATCCATATACATATATTATGAATTATCTATGAATCTACCTATATTATTAAAGAATTTTGCTCTGAAAATATTCTGTATTTTTTCTTTTTATAGATTTCTTCACTACATGGTAATATCAGTTATAATTTGGCAGATTACTTATCTGTGACGTACTGTACCTATTCATTTGGAAGTCAAAGTCAGTAGGCTCCTTAAGTCCAATAAGATTAGTAATGACTTTTCCTGTGCAAGCTTTTAGTTAACCAAGATTGTTTTCAGGACAGTAAGCCCCACAATTAGCTTTCAGTGGGAATTTGATTTGTAAGAATAAATCAGTCCTTTGGAAATGTCATGGTCTTATTTTAATGAGTTTATAATTAAGTAGAACACAGGTTGTTTTCTTTACAGAATCCAACCCACAAGAATTCTATTGATTTACTGTTTAATTATATGAAATAGCACATCAGGGTGAAGGTAAAGCAGAAAACAAATTATGATCTAATCTAAGATGTAGATCTATATTAGACTGAGACTGCTGACCTGTGAAACACATTCAAAGAGTATTTACAAAATCATTTCTATTGTCAGAATGATGAAGGGACATCTTCTCTGGGTGTTGCTGTGGGGACTGAGACATCAGAAGTTTCCAAAGGTATTCATGAACTTAAAATGCTAAAATAATTTGTGCAGATTTGCATTAATGGAATGTATTTTGTAATTGTAGAAGGAATAGTTTAATATTTCTCAAAGTTTTTTTTTTAATATAAAAGAAAGTTTTAGAAACAACAGTATTGGGTGTAGAGCAACTAGTGAAATTAAATGCACAAATGTTGAAGATTACAGTTCAGCTGGTATGTATATTAAATATCATTGCTGTTACTAAAATTACTTTGAGACTGCTATGTTGCCATGGGCCTTACTTACATGGCAGTCTTCCTCAACCAAGGGACCTTCACCTTTATCAATTAAAATAATGTGTATTTATGGAATAGCATTTATAAGTGTAAAGCAAGAAATTTGTTATTATACTTTTATTTCTCCAATTATGTAACCAGAATCTTTGAGTATTACTTTATATTGGGTCTGGTATAACTCTAAAGAGGAATTACAATTAAAAATTGCTTTTGGAAGCTAAAAAATGAGCAGTTTTGATGCAATTTAACATGAATGCAGTGTATTACAAGACCACCAAGGAGGACTACACAAAAAAAGATAATTATTTTTATATTTTTATAAAATTATTTTATTATTTTTATATTTTTATATGAATTGCAGCTATTTTCAGAATAGTAACTAAGTATATATAAGTATCAACTTGTTGTAAAGTCAATTTGTAAAATATTGTGATTAAAACATAAGACATATTTTAAGGGTAGACAAGATTGAAAATACATGTTAGTACCAAGTTGGGAAGAACATTGAAGGCCAAACTAAGCAGCTAGATAATTTTTAGCCTCTTGGAAGACACTAAAGTTTGCTATTTACTCTTTCCAACTCTCAGGGGAAGGCTTAAGAAGTTTCATTCAAAAATAAAATGTCTAGAACAATCCTAACTGGGCTATTCTCATGTACTTCATCTTGGAGGTTCCATAAGATCTCTAAAGAATTCCAATAACCAATAAGTCAAAAAAGGATAAATCCAGAAGAATAGGCAAATTAAGAAAAAATCAGAATGTCCTACAACTGATGCTGAGGAAGATCTAGACCTCAGGTAAGCCTAGGAAAAATATTCTGAGGGGCATGTGGGAAGAAAGAACAGCATGTGAAAAGTTACTGAAAGAGGAGTACCTTTATTGGCTGAAATAGTCAATAGATCCAAATTCACATTTATTTGCTGTTAATTATATTTAAGTAGTCCAGAGCCATTCACATCTTTCTGTTCTATAGATTTTTTTGTAAATAAATGTCACCTCCAATAGGTTCATCTACATGTACACACCTAAGGAACATTACCACAGCTTATGATCTTCAGAACCATTATGTTAATCTTGACTTCAGCAGTCTGAGATGGATAGAAACATTGAGCATTCAAGGTAGGTATGTTGTAAGTCATGGAAATCAGTAAGTTGATAAGCCTCAGCAAAAAGGGAAACAACAGCCTTGCCTCCTGCTGTGTTACATTACAGGAGAAAATGTGTCTGTGACATATATAATCTTAGGTCAAAATGCGCTTCTCTGAAAAGATTGAGATATATCACATTGCTCTCTGTGGAGTCCCTTTGCTAAATGAGGGCAACGAAATCCTTCAACTTCTCAGCAGCCAGACAGATGTTTGTCTTTTCTAGATTACCCTTGGTGCCAATGAATGCCAAAACTGCTGGGAGAAAAGACACCTTACTGAAAATGCCTTCTGTTAGATTTGGGGAAGTATCAAAATTTTTCAGCTCACATATTTTAGATCCTTATTCTTTACTTCTGACTGTAGTGCCAATGGAAAATAAGAGATTTGAAAAAAATAATTTTATGAGATAAATTGGTAGTAAAGTTTTAAAATATGAATATGTTCAAGAAAGTACATGATAAATCCATGGAGAATACATATATTCTGGGTCACAAAGAAAAAATGACAGATGGAGATACATCTGTTAATTCATAAATCAATGTAAAAAAACCACAAACAATAGTTTACTTCAACCACTATACTGTCCTTATGCCAATAATGTAAAAAGAAAACATGAAAATTTCTCCACAGGTCAGCATATAACTGTTTCAAGTCCTAAATGGAGAATCAATAGAAGTAAACTTCAAGAAAACATAAGACATTTTTTTAATTTATGTAAATAGTTACAATTTACATGTGTTCATATTTTGTCTCATTTAAGTTTTATGACTACACTGATAGATTAGCCCAATTTGAAGTTCAGAGAAAGTGAGCAAGTTGGTTTTCAGAAAATAAGAAAGGATATGTCCAAGATGATGAATTGGGTCTGGGTCTTAGGATAGAAAACTTCAAACCTTATGTTTACTCAAATATAGCACAATTCTTTTGAAATGAGGGACAACTTTTTTCGTTAGTCACTCTTAGCATGCCACATCTCCATGTTCTGTCTTCTTTTTTATGTTATTCTGGATAACAAAAAAATAAAAATAGGCATGATAATGTTTAAGTATAACCATCTGTTACTTTGATAAATTTGCATGTGATTTATAGAAATTAAAATACTATAAACTTGATAAACTTTATCTTCTATGTTGTACTGTGTGTCTTAGTTCTATTTCTGTTGTTATAACATAAAACTTGAAACTGGATAATTTATAATGAACAGAAATTCATTTAGCTCACAGTTCTGGAGGCTGGGAAGTCCAAGAACATGGTGTTGGCATCTGGTGAGGCCATACATGGCAGAAGGGCAAATGAGTGTGCAAGCCAGTAAAGAAATCAGGCCAAACTAACCTGCTCCCATGATAAGGACACTCTTCTATTCACAAAGGCTCCACCTTCATGACCCAATCACCTCTTTTTAGGTCCCACCTCCCAATTTTTGCATTGTAAATTTAGTTGCCCACACATGAACTTTTGGGAGACACATTCAAGCCATAGCACAATGGCATCCAGTTTCACCAGGATTTGGGGCATATCAAGATAAATATTTTTTCATTTAATCATTAAAAAAATAACTAGTAAAGTTTACTTGAAGAAAAAATTTATCTATCCACATTAAAAATGCCAAGCTCTTACTCAAATATTCTGACATTTCAAAGTCAAATGAATCTTAGCACTTCAAGAAAGTGTCTTAGTAAAATACTTACAATTGTACCAAAAAGTCTATACAAGCTAATAAAGAAAACAATTATATACTAAATTTAAACTGGATCTTACAAAATCTTCAGTGAAAAGAAAAAAAAATAAACTAGGAAAAGAGATCGGCTCCTAGAAAACGATTTCTTTCTGATAAAACATAATGCTTTATATAAAGTATTCATTCTAGGCACATGTAGGAAGTTTGCTATTACATTCTATCCAGATTTTGCCAAAACAAAAGAAAAGAAAAACAGATTTTTCTTTGTGTAAATATAAAGCAAAGGAAGAAAAGAGCTTACTGCACTCATAGAAAGTTGATATAAGAGGTTTTTTAATAGAATGGGCAAAAACTGATTTCTTATCTAGATTAGTCTGGACAGAAATTTTGCATATCAGGGACACTTTATATTCAAGTATAACTTCCCTTAAAATGTGAGAAAAGAAAAAAAAATTATTAGTGATTGGATATTTGTGGAAATGTTTCTTAGATATACACATAGTATTATTTTTTCTATAAACTTATCAAAGGATGACATCAAATCTTTTGAACTTTGTGCAGCTTAGGGACATATAGGTACTAATTACATCTTTCTCTATGACATTGATACAGTTTATAATTGCCTTTACAATTGCCCTGCTGCATTTTTTGCCAAATTTCTTCTCCAGAAGTTTATCCAAATCTTTCTGATCCCACCTATATTTTTTTAATTTTAAATTCTTTCAATCAGAACACTTAAAATTAAAAAATAATAATAATGACATCAACCAGTTTTCTAAGCCCTTGTCTACTCTGATTCCAAACAGGATCTTCTTACAATCCAGACATTTTTTCCTTCAAGAGATTTATGGCTGATAGACAATGTGATGGTAGTGAATTTTCCTGGTCCAAAGTTAGACACATGAATTCCCAACATTCTTAGCTTGAGAAAGGCAGAAAAGAATAGCCTGGAAATTACCTGGAAAAATTAAATTTCAAAAATTTCTCCCCTACCTTCTACCTGGCTCAATCCTTCAAAACACAATCAGCTCCTAACTGTTCCACCTCAGGGCTAAACTTTAATATAAGCAGAGGTTTCTGGATAACTACTTTGTATCCTTATAAAACTAAGCCTGAGAACTAGGTGTCTAATTATCATTTATGTTAGTCCGTTCTGGCTATTATAAGAAAATATTTTAGACTGCATAATGTATAAATAATAGGAATTTATTGCTCACCATTTTGGGGGCTGGAAAATTCAAGATCAAGGCAGCAGTAGATTCAGTGCCTAGTGAGGGCCTGTTTCTCATAGCTGATGCCCTCGGTGTGTCCTCTCATGACAGAACAGGCAGAAAACCCCCCACTGGCCTCTTTACAAGGGCACTGATCTCATTCATGATGTGGACTCACTATGGCCTAACCATATCCCAAAGGCCCCACATCTCAATATGCCCATATTTGGGATTGGGTTTAATATACGAATTTTGTGGAACACAGATAACCATATCATAGCCTTCTATTTAAGTTCAATTTTTATTTTACTGATTGAGACAAAAGGTACCTAATACAAGAAAGAAAAGAACTTGATCTGTATAAAGTTAACTTTGAACCTTTTTTTCTTTTCTTATTTTAAAATGAAATATACTCAATAGCTGACACCAAATACCGTATTTTATTTACTTTTGACCTAAGTGGAAGTAAACACATTAAAAATATCTACAAAATTGCCAATACACACATTTCCCAAGGAATTTTTTTCTATCCTCTTTTCTCAATTTGAGGTAAACACAGATATCACATAGAGCAGTGTTTCTTAATCTGATTGAAATACATGACTTTTTTGTTTGCTTGTTTGCTTGTTTAATTCCCTATTGATTATAGACCAGATCAATATTTTTGTAAAATAAAAAAAAAGAAAAGAAAAAAAAAAAGAAAGAAAGAGAAAGAGGGAGAAGAAAGAGCATGTGTACATGCATGCTTGGATTTTGAACTTAAGTCATTCGAGAAGTTTCTAGATTGTTCCTCTCAAATTCTGTACTGGAGGCTGGGCACGGTGGCTCACACCTGTAATCCTAGCATTCTGGGAGGCAGAGGCGGGAGGATCGCTTGAGGTCAGGAGTTTGAGACCAGCCTGAGCAAGAGTGAGACCCCATCTCTACTAAAAATAGAAAGAAATTATCTGGCCAACTAAAAAAATACATATAGAAAAAATTAACCAGGCATGGTGGTGCATGCCTGTAGTCCCAGGTACTCGGGAGGCTGAGGCAGGAGGATTGCTTGAGCCCAGGAGTTTGAGGTTGCTGTGAGCTAGGCTGACGCCACGGCACTCACTCTAGCCCAGGCAACAAAGCGAGACTCTGTCTAAAAAAAAAAAAAAAAAAAAAAAAATACTTTAAAAACTCTTTACTAATTGAACAACAGACAAGCAACAGATTATGGATCAGAGTGAGTTCACACGCTGCACTGTTAGAAGCACTGCCAGGGAACATTTTAATTATTTACTCTTGTTCTTATCTCTCCATTAGGACTATGATACCTTGGAACTCTTTAGTGAAGGCTTGTGCTTGTGCCTTAATTGTTGCATCCATAATAATAGAATACTGCCTGAAACACAGTACATTATTAATAAACATTAGTACATTGAATGTATAAATTCTATGATCAAAGTCCTTTCAAAATACCCCAGAATCCTGGACTTTCTTATCTTGGAAGAGCCAGAAAAGTAGAATCAAGTACTGTGATATTTTAAAGAAAGCAACAAAAATGTTTATATATTTATTCCCTTACCTCAAAATCCATATACCTCAGGAGCAACTGGAATTACATTCCAGTAACTTTCATCCCTGAAAGACCATTTGTGGATACAGTGGGTTAATCCAGGCTTTGAGAGTGGAAGGGCCTTAGCGTGATCGAGCCTGGGCTGATTCCTGAAACAGGCACTCATGGGACACACTCTGGACTGAGCTTTGACAGGCCAATTCCCTTTTCTTTCATATGGGCACACCGTATCTACCTTGTGTATTAGTCTGCTTGGGCTGCCATAACAAAACAATACAGATTGAGTGTCTTAAACAACAGAAATTTATTTTCTCACAGTTCTGGAGGCTGGAAGTCCAAAATCACAGTGCCAGTAGGTTTGGTTTCTGCTGAGGCATCTCTCCTTGGCTTGCAGAGGGATACATTCCTGCTATGACTTCTCCAGGTCTTTTTCTCTGTGCATGAACACGTCTGTTTGGTGTTTGTCTCTTTATCTTCTTATATGTATGCCAGTCCTATTGGATTAGGACCCTACCTTGATGACATTATTTCACCTTAAAGGTCCTGTCACCTTAAAGGTCACCTTCCTTAAAGGTCCTGTCTCCAAATACAGTCAAATTGAGGGTGAGGGCTTCAACCTCGAATTTTGGGGGAGGTAAAATTCAGTCCATAACACTTTGGCAGGTTATTGTAAAAAGTTAGAGATAATCTATAGGAAGCATACTTCATAGCATTGACCACATATTGGGTTGTCATATACTACTGTTACTAATGAAATTTATTATTACACTATGTGCTGTTTTTTCACCAACTGCAAAGTTACGTACAATGTATTTGCAAACTCCCATAAAAGCAAAATCCAATTAAATGAATGCTTTAATGAAGAGGAAAAGATCAGTTTTTTTGAAAAGAAGAAATATCCTTATTAACTGTAAGGCTACATGAGAACTGTGATACCTTAGAAAAATATGTTAATGATAATAATAATGGCAATGGTTTACATTGGCAGACTTTAAAGGAGAAAATGACGGCCTAAGTCATCTGATCTCACAGTTAATGACACTGACATTTTAACCTTGCTTTACCTTGATGTACTAGCAAACATCCAAACCCGCCAGGGATTTAATTTTTACCAAGTTTTTTTTTCCAGAAACCATGATGATTACTAATCAACAATCATATTTTAATAGTGTCTTTATAGTGGTTTCCTTATACAGCATGAATAATTGCATACCATCTGTATCGCTCAAATTTTGTAACAAACCTCAGCCAGTGAATTAAAAAGTAAACGTGCTAATCTATTCATTGCACTGAGCTCATGCATGAAATACAAGAGAAAGTCAGAGAAGTTATACATTTATTTACATAGTCTTTATTTTTTTTTATTCTATTCTTTCTTAAACCTTTCAATCTATCACTTTCCCCACTAAGCACCAATATAGCAAGTGGCAACCTAGGGCTCTAGCTGATCCTATTTGTGGACTCTCTATTTCAATTTTTTTTTTTTTTTGATTCAGAAGTGGAAAGAAAACTTAATGGTTTGCCCCATCCTTTGCCCTAAAATAAATATGAGTGCTTTGCAGAGCTTTGCACCACTCTGGAAAATTTTCTATTTCTATTTCTTCCTCCTCAAAAGAGGACTATAATTATAAAAGCCAAGAAGCTAAGGCCAAGTTTCCTAGCAGAGTGGTAAGTACTGAAAAATTACTTACCAATGAATACAGTAGCTTCTATTCAGGGCTATATTAGTTCTTTCCTAGTATGAGTACTAAATTGATGTAGCATTAAAACAAGAGCTGTGATTTTCTCAAAAATTGCTCATTTTTATACTTTGAAATGATAAAAACTCCTCCCTCTTTCCTAAACGAGAATATGCTTCTAGTGCATCTGTAAGTGTCCCCAAAAAGCAGAAAGATAATGCTCAGAGTGAACAGTGTTTATGGATCTAAAAACGCTTTTGAGCTGTAATGTACAAAGGGTAGATAT
>JAQIFY010004833.1:0-11475 GCA_028533085.1 Varecia variegata | reverse complement strand
TAACAACAAAACTTTACAGGAACTGAATTACCAATAACACTTAACAAAGATGAGTCTCAAGGATGCCAACAGATGTCTAAATATTTCAGGTATAAAGAGAGAAGATTGGTACTTTGTCTATGCTGTGAACATGTTTGAAGCACCACAGTTTAATCATCTTTGGAAACAAAAGGTTAGAAACTGATCAATAAAAAGCCCTTAACAAACTTTTTAGGGTTTACTTAATATTTTAGATTGAATCCAGCCATGTGGTTTATCCATAGAGCTGCAGTAAAGTTCCTCATCCTAGGAGAGGCAATTATATATGCTTCCGAAGTCTTCACCTCTTGACCTTTTAGATAGCTTTTTTCTAGCTTCATTTTATGAGTTGTGCTTAGAGAGCGGATGTTTTCCCAGTATTTTCTGAAGAGCCCCCATCACATCCTTGTTCCTCAGACTGTAGATGAGGGGGTTGAGCATGGGCGTGAGGACAGTGCAAAATACAGAAACAGCCTGCTCCTGCTCAGCGCTGTGGGACAAGCCAGGCGTCATATACATGTAAACACATGGTCCGAGATAAAGGCTCACCACAGTGAGATGAGAGGAGCAGGTGGCCTGGGCTTTGTTTCTGCCTTGGGGAGACTTCATATGAAGGACAGCGAGGAGAATGAGAGTGTAGGAAGACATGATAAGTACAAACGGGATGAGGATGAATGCAATGCCCATCACAAAGACCACGAGCTCGTAGGTAGACGTGTCTTTGCACGAGATCTTCATGATTGCTGGCATCTCACAAAAGAAATGGTGGATTTTCCTGGAGCCACAGATAGGAAGATTCATGGTATAGAATGTGTGGGCTGTAGAAGCTATGATGCCCCCAATCCAGGACGTTATTGCCATTTTCAGACAGACGTCCTGGTTCATGATGACTGCATATCTCAGGGGGTTGCAGACAGCTACGTAGCGGTCATAAGCCATGAGGGTCAAGAGGATGCATTCAGCACCCCCAAGAGTAAAGAAGAAAAATATCTGAGTTCCACAGTCAAGACGTGTAATGTTCTTCTTTCCAGAGAAAAAGTTGATGGCCATTTTGGGAACAGTGCTGCTGACGAGGGCCAGGTCTACGACCGAAAGCTGGCTGAGCAGAAAGTACATCGGAGTGTGGAGCCTCACATCCACCCGTATCAGCAGGAGCAGGGTGACATTCCCCGTGACGGCAGCGACGTAGACCAGGATGATAACACAGACCAGGATGCTGACATGCTTCATACCGGGGAGGAGTCCGAGGAGAATAAAATCCGTTGTTAATGTCTCATTTCCTCCCTCCATGGCTATGACTCATCTGGTCGAACCAAAAGAAGAAGGCAAACAAAAGTTGAATGAAATTTTATAAGACCTCTTGACATATGTTTTATTGGTCAGCTACTGCTTCAACGTTGTGATGTAAACTATGACCCTCCAGATTTCAGTATTTATAACAATAAACCTGTATTTTCTTGCTCCCACATCTGTAGGTCAGGAGAGGCATTTTGCTCTACATGAATGGTCAGGTACAGACATACTCCACCACCTGTCTCTCATTTTGGGGCCTGCTCTTCTCCTGGAGGGTGGTAAAAGTCAAAAAGGGGCAGGCAGAACTGTATGATCTTTCCAAAGGCTTGAGCTTTGGATCGACTGCATGACTTTCAGCCACACTCCACTGACTACAGAAAGTCACGTGTTGAAGCCAAACGTCATTGTAGCAGGGAACTAAACTCCATCCACAGGGAATCATAACGAAGATGAGAAGTGAAGAAAAAACTGAAAGCAATTGGGAAATTAATTAATGCTTTTCAAAACTGCTATTGCGGCTCTCCTCAATGTTCTGGTGTAGATTCTGGGTTTTCAGATAGTTTGTAATTCAATTGTTAGTCTTCTGTTTAATGTGGTCTAGTAAACCTAAACACTGGAGACCCGTCAGCCAAATGTGGTGGTGTTTGCCTATGGTCTCAGCTACTCAGGAGGCTAAGGGGGGGGGGGGATCACTTAAAACCGGGAGTTCAAGGCTGCAGTGAGCTGTGATCTTGCCACTGTACCCCAGTCTGGGTGACAGAGCAAGACTTTATCTCTGAATAATGATGATGATGATGATAGGGACCTATTTGTTCCTGTGATCTCAAACATATTTCACTATGGCAAATGACTTGAGATTACATATAGCCGTTGAAGATATCCACAGCCAAACATACATTAGGTAAATATATAAATTCTTTTCCTCGTGCTCCTGTGCCTGTGGATCTGCTTATCTATATCCATGGACGAAGCTATAGATGGGTGTGAAATACAGTGCAGTAAAATGATGAATTCCTGGAACTGAATGGAATCAGGGAGGTCATTTTCTATAAGAGGGCACATCAGCCAAGGAAGGAAATGATGTAGTTAGTGTTGTGTTTTCCTTTAGATTTACTCATAGCACACTGATATAAACCACACCAGAATAAAATCGGAAATAATTATTAAATCAAATTTCATAAGCTGTAAATGAGAAATTAGATTGTTGCCATGTTGAAGTGGAAAGATACCCATACCCTCAAGACTATGGCAGTAGAAATGAAGAAAATTCTACTGTACACATCTTGGAATAGGTATTTAAAAACTAAGCCTGGAATGTAATTTTTGTGACCATGCAACTAATTATGCAGATGATACTTACGCAATTGAGAAAACACATCAAGCCACAACAAGCCCATAGGGTAAGAAATGCAGTTGAGGGCTGGGGAGAGGGCAGATTCCAAAAGGAAAACTCTAATCAGCAGCACACGAGGAGTCCAGGAAGACTGTCCACTGCCCCAGCCAGACCTGACTAGTGGTGGTTCCTGGTGACGACAGTGATGGCTGTACATGCCTACTGAAAATGAGCAAATACACTGAGAATTTACTGTTAATTCTGCTCTGTTGATACTTATTAGGTTCATTCACTTCAGGGACCCAGTCATTGTGTCTTCCTAGAGCTGACTGTTGCATTTTCAGTGAGAGGGGATGAAAAGCTCTTGGGGACAAGGAGGTTGAAGTTGAAGAAAGAGCCAGATCCAGGTGGTAAAACTTAGGAAAAATGTTTTTAATGTTAGCCCATATTCTTAAAGTTGCACCCAGTTATTTGAACTAAATATTGACCTCTGACCTGTCAGGTTGCTACAAAGGGCTCTTTGCTGGAAGACTACCCTGCAGAGGGGAAAGCAGCAGATGGGATTCCTGAAAGCCAGGCCAGCCTCTGCCCCATGTTACCTGTGTCTGTGCCACACACGGGTTTACCAGGCCACGCTCCTCCAGGCAGTGATGTTCCAGGTTACTTTCTGAAGAGGGCGTGGTGCTGGGAGACTTGGACGTTTTGATTTCCACATGCAGGCAGTATTTTTTGAATTAATGTCAACAATTATAAGTACACATGACAGTATCAAGTGACCCAGAGGATTCTTGTGGCAAAAAGACGCCCACAGAGGAGGTGAGTCCCTAGGCATCTATTAATTGGTTTGTTTACCTCCATTGCACTGGAGTCTGCTCAAACAAGACTCGATGGGGAAAATTACACTGTTTATCCAGGACTTTATTTTCCGGTGTTGCCTAAAGATGTCTCATATTTTGGTCCCTCTTGGGGTATCATTTTCTTGTATTGCTTTTCTGATTTCTCAACAAGCCATGACACTCTTGTGAAGCCTCACTGAACTTACACGAAGATGGGAAAATTCACTTCCAGTAGCAGCCACATGTGGAACAGAATTTTTTCTCTTGCATGATCAAACAGTATTACCTCTAAGAACAAATGTAGGTATTCACCATCATGCAAGATTTATGACTATCTTGTTTCTCCAGCAATTTTTTGATGGTTTTGTACAAATAAAATATAAACATATTACAGGTAAAAAAGTTTTAAAAAATACACAAATACAAGGAGTAATTATTAAAAGACTCTTACTGTCCAACCCATCCCCACCCCTTTCCCTGGAAGTAACAATGGTAGCAAATGGGTATATATCTTTCCAATCTTTTGCTATTGAATATACACATGCATGACTTTTTCTATGTTTTATTTTTAGTTTTTAAAAATAAACTGTTTTAAGAAACAAAAACAAAACAAAGAAGAATAAAGAAAAATAAACTTTATTCTGAAATAATTTTAGATGTACAGAAAAAAAACAAGGATAATACCGAGAATTCCCATGTAGCAGCTCCCCTTGATGTTAATTATAGCAAATTTTTTGAAACTAAGAAATTACCATTGGTATGTTACTATTAGCTAAACTCCAGACTTTATTTGGAGTTCTCCAATTTTTCCACTAATGCCTTTTTTTTATTGTTGTTCCAGGACCAAACACAGGATACTTTGTTTTGTTTAGTCTTTATGTTTTCTTAGTCTTTTCTGGTTTATGACAGTTTCTCAATCTTTCTTACTTTGATTAATGACCTTAACAGTTTTGAAGAGTATCTGTCAGATGTTTTGTACAATGTCCTACAATCTGGGTTTCCCTGAGGTTTTGCAATGACTAGACTGAGATGATCTGTTTCAGGAAAGATTACCACAGAGATGACACTGTGTCATATGAGGGAGTACATACTAGCAACATAAGTTATCAGTGGTATTGTTAACATTTATCACTTAGTTAAGGTACTGTTGGTAAGGACTTTTTTATTTTAAAATTATTTTTATATCCTTTTCATACTCTGTTCTTTGAAAGAGAATTCTAAGTCCAGTCTGCACTCACGGGATTAAGGATTTAATCTCCACCTTCAAGAGTGTTTGCATATGTTATTAGAAATTCTTCTGTAAGAAAATTTTGTCCTTTTTTTCTCCATTTATTTAATAAAGTATTTATTTTTATCAATATGGATTAATTTATATATATTTTAATTTATACATATTTGGTTTTTTCATTTTTTTTGCTATTAGTTTATTATTTATTTTTATTCCAGAATATTATGGGGGCACAAATGTTTAGGTTACACATATTGCCTTTGCCCCACCTGAGTCAGAGCTACAAGTGTGCTCATCCCCCAGATGGTGCACACTGCACCCATTAGGTGTGAATATACCATCCCCTCCCCCCCATCTGCCCAACACCTGATGAATGTTACTACCATATATGCACATAAATATTGATTGATTAGTACCAATTTGATGATGAGCACATGTGGTGCTTGTTTTTCCATTCTTGTGATACTTCACTTAGTAGAATGGGCTCCAGCTTTATCCAGGATAATACAAGAGTGCTAGATCACCATTGTTTTTTTGTGGCAGAGTAGAACTCCATGGTATACATATACCACATTTTATTAATCCACTCATGGATTGATGGACACTTGGGTTGTTTCCACATCTTTTTTTTTTTTTTTTTTGAGACAGAGTCTCGCTCTGTTGCCCGGGCTAGAGTGAGTGCCGTGGCATCAGCCTAGCTCACAGCAACCTCAAACTCCTGGGCTTAAGCAATCCTACTGCCTCAGCCTCCCAAGTAGCTGGGACTACAGGCATGCGCCACCATGCCCGGCTAATTTTTTTCTATATGTATTTTTGGTTGGCCAGATAATTTCTTTCTATTTTTAGTAGAGACGGGGGTCTCGCTCTTGCTCAGGCTGGTCTCGAACTCTTGACCTCGAGCGATCCACCCGCCTCGGCCTCCCAGAGTGCTAGGATTATAGGCGTGAGCCACCGCGCCCGGCCTTCCACATCTTCGCAATTGTGAATTGTGCTGCTGTAAATTGTGCTGTAGACCCCGTCTCTACTAAAAAATAGAAAGAAATTATCTGGCCAACTAAAAATATATAGAAAAAAATTAGCCGGGCATGGTGCCGCATGCCTGTAGTCCCAGCTACCCAGGAGGCTGAGGCAGAAGGATTGCTTGAGCCCAGGAGTTTGAGGTTGCTGTGAGTGAGGCTGACGCCATGGCACTCTAGCCTGGGCAACAGAGTGAGACTCTGTCTCAAAAAAATAAAATAAATAAATAAATAAATGAAAAGAACTGCCATACAATCCAGTGGTCCCACTTATGTGTATATAACCATAGGAAATATAAGTATCTTGAAGAAATATCTGCACCCCCACAATTTATTGCATTATTCACAATTGCTAAGATGTGAAAACCACCTAAATGTTTGTGGACAGTGAATGAATAAAGAAAGTATGGTGTGTGCACAAAGGAATATTATTCAGCCATAAAAATAATGAAATCCTCTATTTCAACAACATGGATGGACTCTGGGGGATGTTATGCTGAGTGAAATAAGCCAGACCAGAAGGACAAATACCGTGTGATCTCACATACATGGGGAATCTAAAAGGGTTGAACGCACAGATGCAGAGTACAAAGGTGGTTGCCAGGGCCTGGAGGCAGGCAAAGTGGGAAAATGTTGCTCAAAAGAGATGTAAACTTTCACTTATAAGATGAATAAGTTTTGGGGATCTAATGTATAGCTTTTCAGTACAGTTAAAAATAATGTTTTGTATGCTTAAAATTTCCTAACACAGTAGACCTTAAGTGTTCTAATTACAAAAATAACAGGTAACCATATGAGGTGATAGATATGTTCATTATTTGATTGAATAATCATTGCACAATGTATACACATATCAAATCATTAGACTGTGTACAATATATAGTTATAAAATTTTTATTTGTGAAAAAATCTAGATGATACACATACATATATATTCATACATGTATGTGTATATATGTATACATATATATATGTATACACATACACACACAGCCCTGGTAAGCTTTATACTACAGAAAATTATAAAATGATAGTTATTTAAAAAATAAGGTAACCAGTGGGAGTATAATGTAGGCTCAGCAATCTTCTAAGCTACCTAATGACATAGTCTATGTAAGAAATATAGGGAGTAGATAAATCAAATGATATTGAAATTGAGGAATTTGGGCATATAGAATTTAAATTACCAAGCTTAGTTTATACTAAAAATTAAATTTTGAAATTTTATATTTAGGGAGATGTTTAGTGTTCTGATAAAATTACTGGGCATAGATTTCTGTAGACTTACATTTGAAACGACCACAGGATAGGAAATCAACAAGCAGAAAACATAACATCTGTTGTGCTGTTTCTGAGATTTTTTTTCAGAGACAGGGTCTCTCTCTGTCACCCAGGCTGGAGTGCAGTGACCCAACCATAGCCCACTCTAACCTCAAACTCTTGGGCTCAAGCGGCTGTCCCCCTTCAGCCTCCCGAGCAGCCGGGTAAGTTGGGCAGCTGGGGTAAGTTAGGATCTCTGGCTCTTCCTGGGACAGGGGTTCCCGTCTTAGTGCTGTTTCAAGCAATTGCTCCACCTGGGACGAACGGCAAGGGTGGGCACTCCATTTTGTGCTGTCTCACCCTTCACCCCATCCTGGGCAGCATGAGGACCCCTTGGGGAACACAGAAAAGGAAGCACGGGCTCCTCCTTATTTGGGCAGGACCTGTTTTTCCTCAGGGAACCTAAAGAGTTGAGGGTTGGCAGGTTTCTCCAAGGTCTAATGCTCTACACTCTTCTACATCCAATTCCTCATTCTCTTTGGCTTTTAGATGCACACATGTGTACATGCTAGTTTTATGTTGTGTCTACATGTGTGTGTATGTCTATACATGTGTTTGTATTCTTTGTACATAGTACCAAATTAAAGATAAATGAGTACTCGTAAGTTAAATAAATATCTTTAAAGTTCATGTGATTTGAGTAAATCCTTTGGTAAACATAACTTTTTAATATTGTTGGTTTATTATAAACCATATCAACTGACTTATCAGAAAAATGCATATATTTATTAATAACTTTAAGGTGATTGCTTTTATGATGCTTGCCTAAAATACAGTAATATAAAAATGGTTAATACAGGCCGGGCGAGGTGGCTCACGCCTGTAATCCTAGCACTCTGGGAGGCCGAGGCGGGCGGATCGTTTGAGCTCAGGAGTTCGAGACCAGCCTGAGCAAGAGACCCCGTCTCTACTAGAAATAGAAAGAAATTATCTGGCCAACTAAAAATATATACATAGAAATAATTAGCCGGGCATGGTGGCGCATGCCTGTAGTCCCAGCTACTCGGAGGCTGAGGCAGTAGGATAGTTTAAGCCCAGGAGTTTGAGGTTGCTGTGAGCTAGGCTGATGCCACGGCACTCACTCTAGCCCGGGCAACAAAGCGAGACTCTGTCTCAAAAAAAAAAAAAAGAATACATAAATAAAATAGATGTAAATGGGATTAAAGTTTATAAATGAACTTATAATAATATTATGTTTTATAATATGTTTACTTAAAAAGGTTTCTAAAATCTTTTTGGTAACTATATTCTTAGAATTCTGCTGAACTAAATAATGGATATTCATCAAATATATAGGTTTTTCTAAATAAGATACAATGCTAAAATACTAATTACTAAATATGAATTTAAGCTTATATAATTTTGGGTTTTTATTTCAGAAGAACAAAAGATGTTTGAATCTGTTAGTAAATATATCCTGTTCCACACTGAAAAGTTGTTCCATTAGAAGCCTACATTCTAAAAATTAAAAAATGTATGTTCATAAAATATTAGTATGCAACTGATAGTTAAAGCTCCTTACATTTTAGACTTTCACTATAAAGTAAGGTTACTAAGTCTTAAAATTGTGACTAACGTGGTGACTAAAACTAGTGATAAGAAGAGAAAAAAATTTTATATACAGTGTGTATAAAGTAAAGGTGTTTTCTGGTGAAAAGTTATAAAAAAAGAAACAGGATATAATTTTTCTTAAAAGAAAAGTAATTTTTCCTAATTTATTTAAAGGTTGCATTAAATTAAAGATGGAAAAATTAGATAGAAAAACTGAATGGATATAGAAAGTTGGAGAAAGAGGCCGGGCGAGGTGGCTCACGCCTGTAATCCTAGCACTTGGGAGGCAGAGGTGGGCGGATCGTTTGAGCTCAGGAGTTCGAGACCAGCCTGAGCAAGAGTGAGACCCCCGTCTCTACTAAAAATAGAAAGAAATGATCTGGCCAACTAAAAATATATAGAAAAAATTAGCCGGGCATGGTGGCACATGCCTGTAGTCCCAGCTACTTGGGAGGCTGAGGCGGTAGGATTGCTTGAACCCAGGAGTTTGAGGTTGCTGTGAGCTAGGAGGACGCCATGGCACTCACTGTAGCCCGGGCAACAGAGTGAGACTCTGTCTCAAAAAAAAAAAAAAAAAAAAGAAAGTTGGAGAAAGAAAGATAATGGAAAAAATAACAAGAGATTATATAAAATGTTTATAGAAATCTTATGTGTGGTCAAAGATGATTGAGATTGGATAGATCTGTGTAAGGTTTTATTAAAATTTGCTTTAGTAATACAAGAGTAAAATTTGGTTTTATCTTTTAAATATAATTTTCATGAATTAATAAGAAGTAATAGATGACTTTGGTTCACTTTTTGAGTAAATTATAAAAAAAAAAAAATTTCTTTGTCAATGGCATCCTTAACCATGACCATTTTAAGTCTTTTTCTAGTCCTTCTTGGGGAGTTCCTTCTGAGCTTCACAGAAACCAAGAAACCCCTTCTGCTGGTCAAATAATTCAATCTGTTTGTAATATATGACTGATTTTTCAGCATTTCTACTGTGCATACCACCCTCAGTCTTCTGACTGGTGGAAAGCACAAATAGGGTAATAAATAATCAACTGGCAACATTTACAGAAACTTCTAACTTTTCTGGCCTACGGCTCTTCCCTAGGATTAACCTAAATTGTTACTCCAACACAGGCATGCACCAAGGAAAGATTTAAAAAAGTAAAATGAACTCAGCAAAAAAAAACAAAAACAAAAACAACCCCACCTGTTTACCAAAACATCACCTCTAGCATTACCAGTATTAGAGTCACTACCTCCCAGTGACACACGTTTAAGGCCGTGGTGTCCTGCCCGTGCAAAGGTAGCATAATCACTTGTTCTCTAATTAGAGACTCAAATCAATGGCCACAGGAGGGTTCAACTGTCTCTCCCTTTTAACCAGTGAAATTGACCTCCCTGTGAGGAGGCAGGGATAGAATAATGAGACAAGAAGACCCTATGGAGCTCAAATTTATTAATCCAAATAAATCATGGGCTAACCTAACATCCAAGGAATGATACTTAAAACCTCTGGATTAAAAATTTCGGTTGGGGTGACCTCAGAGTACAACACAACCTCCGAATGATTTTAGCCTAGATTTCACCAGTCAAAGCAAAATATCATTTATTGACCCAAATAATTTTGATCAACGGAACAAGTTACCCTAGGGGTAACAGTGAAATCCTACTCTAGAACACATACAGACAGTGGGGTCTACGATCTTGATGTTGGATCAGGACACCCCAATGGTGTAACTGCTATTAACGTTTCATTTGTTCAACGATTAATGTCCCATGTGATCTGAATTCAGACCGGAGTAAACCGGTCAATTTCTGTCTATTTAATATTTTTCCCAGTATGAAAGGACAAGAGAGATAGAGCCAACTTAATAGAGTGCCCTTAATGTAATAGATAAAATAATCTTAATCTACTATCTTACCCAATGCCCTGCCCCAAAACAGGGCTTAAGGTGGCAGAGCCCAGTAATTGCATACAATTTAAAACTTTATAATCAGAGGTTTGATTCTTCTTCTTAACAACATGCTTATAATTAATCTCCTTCTACTAATTATTCCCGTTAGTAGAATAACTGTGTGGCATTACTCACATTACTCGAACGAAAAATCTTAGGTTACATACAACTGCAGAAAGGACCCAGAGTTGTGGGTCCCCATGGCCTGCTTCAACCCTTTGCTGATGAAAAGAAAGTATTTACTAAAGAACCGTTATGACCATGAACATATCTCATTGTAATTTTGATTTGCATTTTGCTACTTAGTGATGTTGAGAACATTTTTATGTATCTTTTCATTATTTCTATGTCTTCACTGCAAATACCACAGGGGTGTTTTGTCAAGACTACTAAAGTCCAAGATTCTCAACACAGAATTTGTTCACACTTAGAAACACTTATTTGCTTTAAGAAGTTATTAGTTGTGCTTGCATATTTATTATCCTCTATATAGTACTTAGATTAAAAGTCATTATTATTATAGATTTACATGTAATTAATGATTGAATATTCAACTCTGCAAAACTGTTGATGTTATTCTCATGACTGATGAGGAACCTTATGCAAAGACAGGAGAAATTACTCATTTAACTCTCATCCCAGTAAGTTGTCTGAATTAGGATTTAAAACCAGGTTGTTTGGCTGTCCAGAAATGATTCTTTTTTTTTTTTTTTTTTTTGAGACAGAGTCTCACTCTGTTGCCCGGGCTAGAGTGAGTGCCGTGGCGTCCTCCTAGCTCACAGCAACCTTAAGCTCCTGGGCTCAAGCGATCCTACTGCCTCAGCCTCCCGAGTAGCTGGGACTACAGGCATGCGCCACCATGCCCGGCTAATTTTTTTCTATATATTTTTAGTTGGCCAGATAATTTCTTTCTATTTTTAGTAGAGTCGGG
>JAQIFY010004832.1:0-11475 GCA_028533085.1 Varecia variegata | reverse complement strand
GAAGAACGGAAGCCTGTTTGCACAAGCAGCCAGGCCCCCAAAGCACCCTGCATTCTGAAAACAGCTCTGACCCATCTTTCTAAGGCTCAGTCGGAGCCTTCAAACCCAGGACAACTCCTTTAAGCACTATTATATTTATCCTCAGACAGACTTCAAATGCCTCTCTTAAACTCCCTCTCCAGAGAGAGGAGCAGCAAGGCTAATGTAAATTTGCAAAACATCTTCTGGGAGCTCAACCCTTCTTCCTCCTGCTTCAGATAAGCAAAACCACAAAGACAAAGTGACAACAATTTCCAAACTACCTTGAAAAACAACCTACACAGACAGGTCAGCGTAAGCAAGCCTCCCGCCACTCATTTCAGTGGCTGTTCTTACTGACACCTCCTTTCCCGGGTCTTGCTGCATCTCGTTCTTCCAAGAGTACCCGGGCATTTACACCCTGATGATGCTTGGGGGGGTAACAGCCTTGCTGGTCCTCTTTTATTTCACTTGGAGGGTCTTCACCCTGCCTATGTTAGTGATAACGTCACTCTTAATGTCATCATAGGAGACTTAGCCCAGTAACTGCACAACACCCAGAAAGTCTATGAAAAAATATAAAATCCCAGGCCCCCATCCCAGCTCAGCTAAGAATTACATTCTCCAGGGAAGAACTAAAAAAAAAATCTGTATTTTTAATAGTTTTTCCAGGTGATACTTTTTCAGTCTCTGAGAATTTCTACATTTGATCAATTTTAACATTTTATATTCTTTTTCCCATTTCTAGCCCTACTCTCCAAATATCTTGATACCAGCACAGCATAGAGGGAAAGTCTGGGCTCAGAATACTTTGGTTTGAGTACCAGCTGCACCAGGCAACTGTCCTTTCAAACCCTGGAAATAAGGCAAAGGATGACTGTGGTTCCTTTCAATGTCACACAAAAGCACTGTCAGGCCTTAGACTCAAAGAGGCCTGTCTAGGATTCTCCGGACTCCAAGGGAAGAATGCAGCTTTGAAAGACTTACTACTCACAATTAATTAGGGCACTCTTGTACCACTCGTAAAATCAGATGTTAACTTGTAAACACTGAATAAGATACAAGAGAAATGCAAATACTTCCATGTAGCAGAAAGGATAACCCCAAAGGCTTTGGTTTTATTGCCCCTAGGATATCTCCGAGTTTTGTATGTAATTTAGCAATCTTATCTCAGCATTCCTTTTTTCACTGTTAAATACACACACACCCTTAGTTTCCCTTATCCAGTTTTAAACCAGTTTTATCATCTTGCTGGTTCCCCCATTAATTAGGTAAATAAAACTTCCGTAAGCGCTAACAATGTATTTGTACAGAATTATTTTCACTTGAGCCACCTAAACCCCCTCCATTTCCTAGACTGCAAAACAGGCAAGAGTAATAATGACCACCTCACGGCAATGTTGAGAGGCTCAAATAAGAAAATATGTTGAAATCCCAGCTCTGACAACTTACAAGTTGTATGACTTTGGGCAAGTCAGTAACCTCTCTGTGCCTGGGTTTTCTCATCTATAAAACGGAGAGAATGATAGAATCAACTTCGTGGGACTGCTATGAGATGTTAGTGGCACATCGAGTAAGACTGTGTAACTCTTTGTTAGACAAAATGAACACGTGGAAGAATTCTTTGTAAAGTAGAAAGTGTGCTCTACAAATGTCACTGTCATTTTCTCCAGCACTAGCTATGAACACGTGGCAAAATCTTGATAATTGTCAAATCTAGATAATGGGTTCATAATACTAGTCTCTCTTTTCTTGGGTATGTTTGTACATTTTGATATTAATATTTTTTTAACTAGCTAAGTGATATGGTGCACATCACAAACTACTCAGCCTCAGTTTCTTTTTCTATCAAATGGAAATGGTGAGGCCCAGAACAGGCAGGCACTGAGAAGTGTCTTTGAAAAGAAGAGAGTGCTATTTTAATGTAATGGCCTATGCTAGTCCATATTTGGGTCAAAAAAACAAAATTCAGCAAGTATTGGTTTTTTTTTTTTTTCTTTTGTTTTGGAAGATGGTGAAAGAAAAGGGGAGGAGAGACAGCTAGAGCTGTTTCGGGACTCAGATTTCCAAATCAGTGCTCATTCCACCTCTGACTCCAAAGGAATGGAAACAAACCAACATGCCAAAGCCATGGCCCCAAAGCCAAATAAGGGATTGATCAGTCCAGGGGCCCATAAGCAGAGGCATTCCTTTTCCAGGGAAAAAAGACAAGGCCAAGGAAGGGGAAACTTTAAAATCTGTTCCTATCATAAAGGACTCCTACCCCAAGAACTCACTTACACAAACATAATTGTTGCTGGAGGACCAGCTTTGGAAGCAACACTACAAAAGCAAGATGGTGCCACCCACAAGTCTGGCAAAAAGCCAAAGCTACTGGGTATGTTTTCTTTAACCTCCTATTAAGGAAGTTTCCAAACAATGCATTAAATCAACACTCCTTTTCACCAACTGCTTCCCATGACGTCTTCTCCCAGTGCCCACAAGACCTGGCACCCTTCCGACCAGCTCCTCATCCTGTGTCTTGCTTTTATATCATATACCAAAGGATGTTTGGATAAGCATCCTTTACTCCTTTGGCCATTAGGGTCTTTATTTAATCTTCTTCGTGCTTCCCTCTTGGCTGCCTCTATACTGCGAGGATGAGTGACCTCTCTGTACAGATATGGCAGACTTCTTGGGCTCAGGTAGCTTAACTGGCAAGGACCTGAGAGGGTCACCCTGTGACTCCCCCAAGAATTGCTCACAGGTTTGCTCTGCAGCATGCTGAATAGCCAATTATGGGTGTTTATTGGAACTGGACAAGAACAGTTCAGAGAAATGGGGAGCTATCATTTAGTATTTCTGAGAAAAATTTTACAGCAAAAATATTGCCTGATGACAGCCTCTTTAGCAACCCCCGGTTTTTGGTAAATAACCAGTGTTCATCAGATTAGCTGATACCACAGATAACCTGAAGGGAAGGACCAGGGGCAGGGGTAGGAGGAAACAGCCACATTACAAAATAAACTGTGTGGATGAGACACAGGAGAAGGGAAGAAAAGGGCCCTCTGAGATCACCAGACCTGTGAGACTATGCTTAGAAAGAAGGGAATAGGTGGACCAGCCCCTGAAAAACAACCAACCAACCAACCATAAAACAGGCAGGTGAAGACCACAAACCAACCTGCTAAATGTAGATGCTGAGTCCCTTTTAGCCTCTGATTAAATAAATATCCCAGGAACTTTCATAAATTGTGCTCAATGTTTCCTGGCATCCTAAAGCACAGATCCATTCGAAGCACAAGTCAAGAATGTCTGAACTCGGATCACAGTGGACACCTGCTGTCCCAGCCTGCCCAGCATCCCTGCCACCTTCTTGGGATGACAGCGGAGTGATGTGCATGTAAAGAAATACTCTCCGCTCGTTGCATTGCTGACCCGGGCACCTGGCGTCAGTCAAGGTCCCTGCCCGTACCTGGCCAAATGACCGGCATGACAAGCCTGGACAGTCAGACCTCATCTTGGCATTTCTAGATGAACAACACCAGTGTGGAAACGGCTGGGGCTGAGTCACCCTCAGCCCTAGTAGTGTAGGGACTTGTAGTAGCTTGTAGTAGCACCTGAAGGGACTGTCTATTAATTCCTGGATCCCAACCTTTTAAAACCCTAATTTTTCAATTTTTTCCTCGTTCTATGTGCTGCCTCATATCCTTTCCAAAATTTTTTTTTTTTTTTTGCGGGGAGGCAGGGGTCAGTGTGTAAATTGCAGAGCCCACTACAACTAAGCAATCTTTATATACCACCTTCTCTGCCCAACGTGGCCCCTCACTTGGACAGATGAAGAGTTTGAAAGAGAGCAAAAGCAACTTAGCCAGCATCACATAGTTATATTTTGTTTCTAAACCTATCATCTCAGTACCCAGTGAAAGCTAAATGTCAGCGGTAGATAATCCAAGAGTTGGGCCAGCCAGACGCTCCCAGAAGGCAGAAAGGAAGGATGTTCGTGCAATCTCATCAATAATTGCTTATTAAGCAGCATAATGCGGTACAAACTGCAGGGCACATGGCACCGGGAAGCTGGCACGCCTCATGTGCAGGGATGGGGATACAGCAGCCAACGAGGTAGACCTGGGTTTCCTGCCCTCCTCCTGGCACCTGCAGCTCCCACCATGAAGGGTAGAGGCGGTCATCCGTGACAGCACTTGGCAAACACCGACAGGCCACACAGAGGGCAGGTGTCACTGCCTGGTCCCCAGAAGGCAAGCCACTGTTTCACAGCTCATCTTCCTTCCTTCCTTCCTAGAACAGCTGCAAACCTGAGTGGTAACCAATTTCCAGTTTCCCCTACCAAGCTGCCTACGTAGGTATAGAGGAGAGGCTTGCATGGGCACACACATGTGCATGCATGTGAGTGTGTGTGTGTGTGTGTGTGTGTGTGTGTTGAGGGCAGAGAGCACGGCCAGCCTAGGGATCGAGAGCTAAAGATACTCACTCAACATTGCTACCTCCTTTTCCATAGTCATGTTCCTGTCGCCACATTCCTGACAGGTCAGTGTGGCGTTTGCATTCTTACCCAAGCCCCAAATCCAGCATCAGCAATCAGGAGATAAAGAGCTTCTAGAACACAAGGAGCCTGACATCCCCCTCCCAACACTTAGATCACCCCTTTCTGTAGCACTCCAACTTCCCTCCAGAAGAATCTCTTTCCATGACTCGCCCTTCCCTAGAAGGAGGGGCCTCGGGAAAAGACACCATGCTTGGTATAAAGCAGCCATTATAGCCCCTTGGCCCATCTGGACCTCTCTCCGGGGAGACTGATGCAAGAGCAGAATGTAGGCTGCCAGTTTTCTGCAAACCCAAAACCTCAGGGGGAAGGAGGAGGAAAGGGGGATACATGGGAGCTATGGAAGAGGCTGGAAAAGAGCTGTAAGTGCAGAAGTCATAAAGACCCCATTTCTCCTTCCACTGGCCCAGCTCCACCCACTCAATGGTATCATTGTTCTCAACAACAGCCAGTTTGAGAATCCCAGAGAGGCCTTAGCTGCTGGAATGGGCAGAGGTCTCACCAGTTCCTAGGAGATCAAGGGCTTGGAATGTTAGATAAGGAGGGAAGACAGAGATAACAGGGGAGGACAGATTTTGCTTCTGGTAGGTCTGCCAGGCTTATGGAAACAGTACAGGAGGACAGGACACTGCTTTTCACATTAGATTTTATCAGTGGATCCCCTGTAAAGTTGGTGACTAGGGATTATTACTCTCATCTAATGAGAAAACTAAGGATCTGAAAACAGCAGTGGCTTATCCGAGGTCCCATCGCAAGCTAAGGACAAACCCAAGGACTGGCACCACCACTGCTATGGTTTGAAGGTGTCCCCCAAGAAGCATGTGTTGAAAACTTAATCCCCAGTGCAACAGTGTGGGGAGGTAGGGCCTGATGGGAGGTGTTTGGGTTTTGAGGGCTCTACCCTCATGGACGGACTTAACGCTGATAATAAAAAGGCTTGAATGGCCAGACATGGTGGCTCACGTCTGTAATCCCAGCACTCTGGGAGGCCAAGGCAGGAGGACTGCTTGAGGCCAGGAGTTCCAGACCAGCCTGAGCACGAGCGAGACCCCATCTCTACAAAAAATAGAAAAATTAGCCGGGCATGGTGGCACACGCCTGTGGTATCAGTTACTGGGGAGGCTGAGGCAGGAGAATCACTGGAGCCCAGGAGTTTGAGGTTGTAGTGAGCTATGATGATGCCACTGCACTCTAGCCTGGGCCACAGAGTGAGACCCTGTCTCAAAAAATAAATAAAAAAGGCTTGAAGCTGCGGGTTTTTGCTCTTGCTTTCTTTTGCCCTCCCATCTGTCACCATAAGATGATGCTAGCACCATATTGGATTTCCCAGACTCCAGAACTGTGAGAAATAAATTTATTTTCCTAAGTTGCCCAATCTCTGGAGTTGTCATAGCAGCACAGAATGGACTAAGACGCCATTGTGCTGCTTATTTAAGTGAGGAACCCTGGACTGGCTCTTCAATCCATCCGGTCCCTCAGCCCATGTTCAAGCCACTTCCCAGTCTCCGTGATTCCACCCTATAAATATCTCTGGAATCCATCCTCTCCACATTAGCTACTTCTTCCCTACATTAGTCCTTCTAAAATGCATTTTGGATGCTGTCACTACGTGGCTCTTAAAGTATTCATCTGCTTCCCATTGCCCTCGAGATAAAAGCCCAAGCTTTTTAAGGCACCTACAAGGCCTGTTGAGGACTCACTCCTGCCCACCTCGCCAACCTCTTCTCTCATCATTTCCCTCTGTCTGCTCTTTGTTCTAACCATCGAGAACTTCTTTTCATCTTCAACGTTACTCTTCCCTTTGGGCTTTGTTCCTGCTACTGTGTGAGCCAACTCTACCACACCCTCCACCACCACCACACTCCTCCTTCCTTCACGTCCCCCAGAAGTCTTCCTGAACCCCCAACCTCCCTTCCCCAAGCTCCTGCAGGACCCTCCACTTCCTCCATCCTAGCACGCCCCATGTTGATCTGTAATTGTTTAATTATCTGCCTTCTCCGCTAAGCTCTAAGCCCCACGATGGCAGAGACTGTGCTTTGCTTGCCATTGCTTCTGCCAGGAACACCCAGCACCTACCCCAGTGCCTGCCACAGAGTTGGCACTCACAGTATTTGTTGAATGAAGGAAGAGAAAAAAAGAAAAAGTTAAGAATCCTCATTGAGTGTTCCAGAGTTCAAGCCCAGTACACTGGAGACTGTCGTCCGAAAAGCCAGGGATTCTCTGACCCCATACTTGCCCCCAGTTGAGTTTGAGGAAGACCTATAACTTGCCCCAGGGTGCCCAGAAGCCTATTCATGTAGTATTCAGTGGGTCAGCCAAAGGTCTGTGTATGTCACTAACTTCTAAACAGAGAAAATAAAGCTTACTTTCTTAAACCAAAATATCCCCTGGGTGAAATGTAAATGCAGTTTCATTTTCTGGGTAGAATCAGTCCAGAGGCCCCCTTGTCAGTCTCCTCCTCTCACAGATGCTTCCCCGGGATAGTCATGCTCCACTGCCCAGGCACGAAGGCTGGGGAGTAGGAAACAGTCTCCAATTTCAAGAGATCCTAGATGAGAAGCTTAATCTGATCACATCCCTGGAGCTGGGAGAAAAGAGAGGGTGGAAAGGTAGGATCCACATGTATATCCCCTCACCAGCCCTGATTCTAAGGAGTCTCCCCCACCTTGCCAAGTTGTGAAGAAGCCATCTCTGCCTGTGATCAGCCCCTTGCCACCCATGGGTTCCACCCACCAGGTACACCTCCATCCACCCAGCTCCGCCCAAATTTCTCTTCTGTAGGGAGGGGTGAGGGGAAAAGCTGCTTCTGATACAAGCTATATACTTCTGATAGAAGTAGAGCCTTGCTTTAAAGTGTACTTTAGGCCCGGCACGGTGGCTCACGCCTGTAATCCTAGCCAAGGTGGAAGGATCTCTTCAGGTCAGGAGTTTGAGACCAGCCTGAGCAAGAGCGAGACCTCGTCTCTACAAAAAATAGAAAAATTAGCTGGGCATGGTGGCGCATGCCTATAGTCTCAGCTACTTGGGAGGCTGAGGCAGGAGGATCACTTGAGCTCAGGAGTTTGAGGTGGCTGTGAGCTATGATCATGCCACTGCACTCTAGCTGGGGTCACAAGGCAAGACTCTGTCTCAAAAGTAAAATAAATAAAAAATAAAATAAAGTGCACTTTAAGCATCTTTCCTAGAAGTAACCCACCTACTTCCCTGACCATATGATTTTATCTGAGGTGAGAGAGAACCCAATTCAAAGCCAAAAATGGAAGGATAAAAAAATTGAGCTCTGCACCACTGAAATCCTCTGGTAGCCCAGCTGTGGAAGGAAAAGCAACCCCTTCCCCAACCTCAACATGTCACTCTTCTGAATTCAAATGGTTTGGCTAGCTAGGAATACTGAATTCCTAAGAGATTATTGGCCCTACAGCTTGGGTTCCCCTTGATCCAGACTAAATATTTATACACTGTTTTCTCAGTCTGAATTCCTTTCTCATTCTCCCACCCATCCTTCTCCTCTCCTCATCAAAAGCCCACCCCCCCATTCTACAAGACAGAGTTCCAAGTAACCCCCTTCAGGGAAGTTTCCCCTATGCCCAAGTCGCAAATGCCCTTTCCACTTTCCTTCTCAACACTTTACTTTCAACTCTATTATGTAAATTTGTAATCTGTTTTCGATTATGCTGTTCGCATGTCATTTTCTCTCCCCTAGAGTATAATCTGCTAGAGGGCAAAGAAATCCTGTTGTCATCTCTACTCCGCACAGCACCTAGCAGAGAGCACTCTACACAGAGGTGCTCAATCAATATCCTCCGAAAACAAGCTTGTAGAATGGAGAAAAGTTAGCTCAGGCTTGAAAGGCAGGAGATCTATCCACCGATGAATGGATTAACAACATGTTATATCCGTACAATGGAATACATATAGCAATAAAAAGAAATATGGATACATGCTACCATGTAGGTAAACCTCAAACATACTCTAAGTGAAAGATGCCAGTCACAAAAGACTACATATTGTATAATTCCATCCGTATGAAATATCCAGAATAGGCAAATCTAGAGACAGCAGATTAGCAGTTTCAAGGGAGGATGGGGGAGAATGGGGAGTGACTGATTGTATTAGTTTGCTAGGACTGCCTTAACAGAGTGTCGCAAAGTAAGTGACTTAAAAATCAGAAGTTTATTATCACACAGTTCTGGAGGCTAAAACTCCAAGATCAAGGTGTCAGCAGGGCCAGGCTCTCACTGAAAGTGCAAGGAAGGGTGTATCTCAGGCCTCTTTCCTGGCTTCTGAGTTCCTTGGCTTATGGCCGCATCTCTAATCTTCACATAGCATTCTCCCCACGCATGTGTCTGTGTCCAAATCTCCCCTTTCTATAAGGACATCAGTCATATTGGAGTAGGGGCCGGCCATCCTCCAGTATGACCTCATCTTAACTAGTTACATCCACCACAACTCAATTTCCAAATAAGGTCACTCTGAGGTACTGTGGATTAGGACTTCAGCATATGAATTTGGGGGGATGCAATTCAACCCCTAACCCTGCTAATAGCTTCTTTTTGGAGTAATGGAAATGTTCTAAAATTAGATTATGGTGATGGTTGCACAACTCTGTAAATATACTAAAAACCATCAAATTGTATATTTCAAATTGGTGAACTATGTGGTATGTAAATTATATATATCTCAGTAAAGCTGTCTGGGGGGAAAAAAAACAGAGAGCTTGGGTTTAAAGAGTTTTGCCCACGCTCAATAATCAGGACATTGGTGAGAGCTTGTGAAAACAGGACCTCTCAACAAGGGGGTGGGATATAAACTTATAGAGAAGCCAAAGGCAATTTGCCTTCACAGATCCACGTGTTACATGCAAATTTCCTTTGACTCAAGGATTTATATCCAGGAGGTGACCCTCTGGAAGGACCTTTGAAAGGAGGCAGCTTTCAAAGAATACAAATGTATTCAATCCAGTGTTGTTTGTAGAAACAAAAAAAAGAAAAAACAGAAACAACCTAAATATCTACCAATATGGGGTGATTAATCATGGTATTTTGATTATTGTTGAATCTGAATGATGAGTATAAGGGGATTCATTATATTATTCTCTTTACTCTGTGCATTTGACAACTTTTCATTATAAAAAATTTTAAGAGTTAATTATTCACATAAAATGTAACATCACATAGCCATTAAAAACCGTATGATAAATATACATGGAAACATATTCATGCTCTGCCACTCAGCAGACAAGTGCACAGTGGTACAGCCTTTGGGGAGGTAACTGTGGAGCAGGAGTTACAATTTGGCAAAATTTAAAAATATTTTAAATGGATATGCCCTGTGACTTTGCAACTCTAGTCCTAGGTATTAATCCTATAGAAATACTTGCAAATGTGTTTAAAGATTATGTGCGGGAAGCTGAGGCAGGAGGATCGCGCGAGCCCAGGAGTTTGAGGTTGCTGTGAGCTAGGCTGACGCCACGGCACTCTAGCCCGGGCAACTCTGGGCTAGAGTGAGACTCTGTCTCAAAAAAATAAATAAATTAAAAAAAAAAAAAGATGATGTGAAAGCCTATTAGTGCAGCATTATTTGCAATAACAAGAAATCAGAAACCTAAATGTCCATTAACAGGGAAATTAATCAATTTTGGTCCTCTATTCAATGAAATCCTATGTCATCATTAAAAAGAATAAAATAGGTCTATAAATGTGCTCATGTGGAAAGATACTGAAGACAAACAACAAAAAAGCAAAATATAGACAAGTACACAAAGTATGATCCCATTTATTTAAAAACTCCATCCCTGTAATTTCTCTTCTAGAGTTTTATATTATGAAAAACATCAAACATTCCAAAAAGTTCTTGTGTAAATTCTTTTAAGGTTTTGATAATGTCTATGCTATATTTCCAAGTGAAAAAAAAAGTTATAAAACTGAGGGTACAGTATGACCCCATTTGGGTAAAATATACATAAGGATAAAAAAATCGACATAAAATATTAAGTTCACAGTAAGTGCTTACTCACTGGATGCGAGCTATTGTTGTTATCTTAAGGTAAACAGCCTGATGACAAAGGGATCCTCAAACTCAGGGCACTCCTGACTTCTTCCCTTGGCTCTGACGGGGGTCTGTCTAAGGCCGACAGGGCAGTTGACAGCTTCCTCCCATTCATTTCACCCCACGCTCTTGCCGAGGAGCTGCCAGGAGAAATAAGCTTGAGACAAAAGAAAACCGTGGATATCCTTCCTGGCTGCACAGGCAGCCCTGGCTGTGGGTCCCTGGAAGGAGATAGAGCCGGAACCAGTGAACAAATCCTAACTCCTTATCGGCCAGTTCAGGGCCTCACCAAGGGAGGGGCCGGCTACTGCCTCTGCAGTCGCAGAGAAGAGGTACAGCCTGGCCGACTGGAGAACGCTGGCTGCAAAGCTGTGTTCTGAGATACAGTCAGGTCAAACTGGGCATCGCTGGCGAGCAGAAGTGAATTTCCTCCCAGGGGCAATGGGTTTTAAGGTCAACTCCTCTTAATTACATTTGGAAACCAACTCTGGGGAATTCCCTCTTACTTCATTCTTAAATGTTTTTCCGACCCTGCAAAACACCAATAACAGTGGCTATTTATTGCGCTCTCACAGTGCACCAGGCGCTTTGTGAATCCGTTGCGAGCATTACGTTATTGCATTCACATAACATCCTACGAGGTGGCCACAGTTATGATCCCCACCATGTGGATGAGGAAACTGAGACCTGCAAAGGTTAAGCAACTTGCCAGAGCGTACACCCCCAGCGAGTGCAAGGAGCCAGGCTCTGGCTCCGCACCTGCCTGGATTACACCACTATGCTACACTGACATGCAAATTCCAATCAGCGCTGAGAAAAGGTAGGAGGAAAGAGAGGGAGCGTAGAATAATGGAGAAGTAATGCCA
>JAQIFY010004831.1:0-11476 GCA_028533085.1 Varecia variegata | reverse complement strand
TTCCCTCTTTTTGCACACACATACACACACACCTCAAATATAAGCTCCTGAAAGCAGGGGCTTTGTCTTATTTATGTCTGCATATCAGTGTGTGCAATAGTTGGAGCTCAAAAATGTTTGTTGAGTGAATTAATTTCTGATTTTCATTGTAGGAGAATGGGTCATTGTTTGTTATTTAGAAGAGTTTCAAAAGGGCAGAAATGTTTGAACCAGGCCTTGACATATCAATAAGACTTTCCACAGGAAGAAATAAGAAGAGAAAATAAGAAAGAGTATCTTAGTCTTAAATTGTATTGGTTGAAGGTAACATAACTTTTAAGAATAATGAAAAACTGAGATTGATGGAAGCAAAGGACGTTTAAAGTGCAGCAGTGAAGAAAAAATTAGAAAAGCGAGGTGTAATGGAGTCATGGATCACTTTAAATATCACATGAGGACATTGTCTATTTATTTGGCAGGAAAAAAAAATGATGCTGTTCAGCATCTGTTTTTTAGGAAATTTAATTTTTCCAGAGCATGCAGAAAAAGTTGGAGGAAAGGGGATGAGATAGAGAGGCATGGCAGTAGTTTAGACAAGAGAGAGTGAAGTTCCAAAAAAAAAGAAAGAAAGAAAGAAATGAGTTGTCATAAAAATGAAATGAGATTAGGAAATAAAGGATTACAGGTTTAGGGGTAAGAAGGATGTTTTATTTAAAAGGCTTTGAATTCGAGGATCTGATGGGATAGTCCAATGAAAACAAACAGTGAATCCTCTGCTGAAGGGGTAGCCTAAGGTTATAGATTGGATTAGGATTTTATGGAAAAAATGTACAGAACAAGAAACAGGTCCAGGACTGAAGAAAAGCCTACATTTCCGGGGCATATTGAAGAAAACAAGGCAGTGCATGAGACCGATGACACACAGTCAGAGAGGAGACTAAGGGAACGTATTCACAGACTTAGAAGTTAAGAGAGGGGCCATTTCGCGCTAGATAATCAATAGAGTCAAATGTTGTAGAAGAATCAGTGGGATGAGACTGTGGGGATGAGGGGAAACTTGCCCCTTCCACCAAAAGTTCACTGAAAGATCAACTCACAAGGCAGATTAATAAGAGGGAAAGGTTTATCTGCCGTGTGCATGGGGAGAATCGCAGAGTGATTACCCAATATCCCAATGAGATCCAGATATTTTTATGCCTGTCTTTTATATGGGAGGGGGAGATGAGGAGTATAGGTAATTCTGTCTAGGGGCAATAAATGGTTGCTAGGGAGGATAAATAGGGAGAATGAATGGATGGGGCAAACAGATTGACTTTTAAATTTACCTGAGAAATAAGTACTATGTTTGAAATGATTTGGGCCAAGTCTAGCTGCATTCTTGATTACAGGGAGATAACAGGGAGGGGAAGGAAGTTCATTGTTCTTTTGATGGGTTCCTTTGTTTATGCAGATAGAGGGAAAGCCTCTTCCAAAGGCCTGTTAAAATCTCTAAGGGCCCTTAATTCAAAATACCAAGGATTCTTATTTTTGGGTGAAATTCCTTGAGCTCCCTCAAGACTAAGGAGAAGCCCTGGAATTTAGCAAGTAGGTTCTCACTGACAAACATCCATGGAGTAGTTTGTGTAAAGGGATGAGGTAATGGTGAAAGAACCAGCATTGAAAAAGGTATGAGATGTAATTTTATATCAAATGAATTGCAAGATAAGAGGCAAGAACTGCTTTTTTATATATCACAGAATATACCATCTGACACATAGTGGGTAAACGTTCAACAAGTATCTGTTGAATAAATAATTTGAATATGTTTGTCATTTAATAGGGAAACACTGGATGTAGTGAAACAGCCTTTTACATAAATCAATAATGGGGTGCAAAGCAAGAACTATGGCAAAGGCCTAGCTAAAAATAACAATAATAATTAGTTGCTGTCCCCCTGCTTGCTTCGCTATAATTGGCACTCCAGAGCCACATAGCTGGTGTCCATAAAGATTCTTAATTGTCTCCATAGATAGCATAACCTTTTTGAAACCAAAAGGTAGCTTTTAAGATATCTTCCAGGCCCTGCATTCCAGTGGACTGATTTACCCCACAGACGAGTGGCCCAGACCAAGAAACCGACTCAACTGGAATTGTGACCCCAGCCATTGAAACAACACAGGAAGATGATTCCTACACCCCTATAATTTTGCCCCAATTAATAAACCCAATTGCCTAATCCTTTGCCTGCCTTACAAACCCTGTCTCCCAAATTCTCAGGGAGGCGGGTTTGAGAAACTTTCCCTCATCTCCCCAATAGTGCTATGCAGAATAAAACTTTCTTCGTGTTACAGCAAGTTTACAGCGGGTGGTCCCGACGACAAACCCAGCGGCACACGGAGAGTCGGAGAATCAAGGTTTATTCACCGGCTGGCTCAGAGGGGTCTCGCCACCAAATTCTGAGCCCTGTCTACCAGATTTTTCCCACTTTTATTAAGTTGGGGTGGTCCGAGGAGTTGGGGTCTCAGGTGGCTAATGCGGCTGGCCAGGTAATAGGTTAGTTAGTGATGTGTCAGGTAATAGTTAGATAATGTGTCAGATAATAGATTAGTATTATGCTGATGTGGGTCTTCCATGCGGGGTGGGGTCTCAGGTGGCTGATGCACCAAGTAATAGATGGGGGTTTTCCTTATCAATTGCAACCCCGACTGCCTCAGTACATTGGCTCTTCTCTGTGCCACAGGCAAATGACCTGGTTGGGTGGCAACAGTAGGATAGGATGATTTGTTAAAAAAAAAATTCTGGTAGGGTTTAGGTAAGAATATTTTTTTGCTGAGTCAGAAGCTAAGGAGAGGGAGGATGAAAATACAGCAACATTGTACTTAGAATGAAATCCAAATTCCTTAATGGCCTCTCAAGGCCTTCCACAACTCGCCTTATGTTCGTCTCTCCGTCCAGACTTCCTTCTCTACTCCACTCTCACCCTGTTCCAGCCTTGCTGACTTTCTGCAGTTCTTCAAACACACAAACTCATTCCCCCACTTGCATTTTCTCTAACTTTTTCCTCTACCACCAGGGTTCACTTCCAGACTTCCTAATGACTGGCGATTTCCCACCACTTAGATCTCAGTTCAAATGTTATTCTCTTAGAGAGGCTTTCTCTGACCTCCCTGTATGAAGGAGCCTCCACCAGGCCACTCTTTATCTTGACTCCCTGTTGTAATTTTTACAGGGCACAAGCCACTAATTCAAATCACCTTTCTCTGTATTTAGTATAGTGTTTGCCTCCTCCGTCTCCGTGAGACCAGCTGCCTTGACTTACTCATTCACTGTCTTCTTGACACCTGGAATAGACTCCAGCACATGAAAACAATAAATATTTGAAAAAAATTATAAACCTTGAAGTGGAAACTTAAGGCAGTGAGACCAGATCACTTTAGTCATTTCTATAAATCAAGTTCTGATGGGTATTTTCTCAAATAAGTCTCTTTCTTTCTTTCCCCTCTGCTTCCACCCTGCTCAGGCCCCAGCAATGTTTACTTAAATCACTGCAACATGCCTGCCCTGGTTCTAGTCTCACTCCAGCATATTATTTTCTACTGAAGCCAAAGTCATTTTCCTAATGTGAATATGTAATTATTTCACTATCCCACCTAAAATATTCCGTAGGCTCCCCACTGCTCTTAGGATAACACTGAATCTCCTTGCCCAGGTTTTCCGGTCAGACTGATACAGATCATCAGTTACATCAATAGCTTTATTCTTCATCACTGCCTTGTGCCATGTCCTATCTTACTACCCGCGTTGTAGTCCTTGGTCTTACCATATTCTATCAATTTGCCATGTTTCCTCACTTCTCAACTATCTCCTGGAAACTTGTTTCCTACTTGCTTCATTTGAATCAATCCTGCCTGCCCTTTAGGTCTTAGCTTAAATGCTGAGTTCTCCAGGCAAGACTGAACAACCTACTCTCACTCAAGGTATGCGTCTCTGCCCCTATATTCCTATTATGTCTGTTAGCCTTCTTAGCTACAAACAACAACAAAATCACATTAGAGAGTTTAAGAAGAAAAGGACTTTATTAAAGAATATTAGACAGCAGACAATATATCAAGGCAAGGGCTAGAGTCAGGCTTGGAGTCTATATCAACAAAAAAAGAAATTCCTGAATTCACCACCCAACTGCTCCTGAGGAGATCCTGTCTCTGTTGTTGCTGGTCACATTAAAGATCACCAGCCCTGGACATTATAAGCTGCTAAACTGCCACCATTCAGTCCTTTGTTAATTGAATGCAGGCTGCCTCTGTCCCACCCTTGCCAGATTAAATTCCATTCAGCTGTTCCTTTAAACTGGTCTCTTCTGAATTGGTATGTTGGTAGATCTGACTGGTGAACCTTGATCACAGGCATAAACTCTGGACTGCTGGGAGGCGAGGGAGGCACGTATCTAGCTTTTAACTTGAGAAAGCAAGACTCGGGAGATGAGACAAATTGTTATAAAGGTATGTAACTTTATCCTCTCTATTACTGCTTTAATCACAGGATATCTTAATTGCTTGGTTTTTGGTCTGTCCTAGTCTCTTTAAATCCATCAAGGCAGAGGCCATGCCTGTCACATTCACTGTTGTTTCCTAACAGCCAGCAGAGAGCCTGGTGTATAGTAAATACTAAAAATATTATTTATTGAATAAATGAATGGGTTGTAATTGAGGCTTGAAGATAGTTTGGAACAGCTGTTAGAAGTATAATGCGACAATTATAATTGGGAGTCAATTAGAGAAGACTAAAAGAATTGCTGAATTGCATTTTGTATCCTGCCAAGTTAGGGAGAATGCATTTGTGGTGGAACTAATCATCACTGTTGAGTGAGTTTCTCAAGCAAGGCTAAAAAGCCTGGAAGGAAAACTTAGGGATCTAAATCAGTTTGTGGTTGGAAAAGGCTTTGTAGGTTAAAGACAAAAGGCAGTTTGAGCTCAAACCAAGTGAAATATATATACACAAAATGACTGACCATAGAATTTAGGTTGCTTACAAACTAAACTAAACCAGAAGGGGAATGGACAGTCTGTGAGATGAAATGCCTAAGGATGATAACAAAGGCCAAGACATGGTGTAGCATAAAAGAGTAGAAAGATATTTTGCTCCTCCTGTCCCCAAAGTATTATAGCTGAGTCTGCTGTACCTCCCATTCTCAGTCCTGTCCACTTTTACGCACCAGCCTTGACTAAAGGAATCATAGGTTACCAGTCTCACTGCCCCTTTTCCTCCCTCATCTGGAGTTGATGAGAATTAAATTGTCCACTCAGACCTACTAGAGAAAACCTGGCCCCATTTGTTTTTTCTCTTTGCCAATCAGAAGCCAATGTTCATAGAATTATTAATAGCTATGTTGTCTGTTTGCTTTCCACTCCTTTCCTTATCTCTCTGTGCATTTCTCTGCAAATACGTACCTTCCACTGCCACACTCAGTTGGCTGAAGCTTTAGAACTGGTTATCTGTTTTAGGCTCTGACTCTTATTTCTAAACAGATTGCCCCTGAAGTGCTGGGATGTGCCCTGAATGCTGTCACTTATTGCAGGAGCCTGCTCTTTTGCTATGTGTTAATACATGCCTATCTTCAGCTTGAAGACCAGAACCTTGTTCCAGTTATTAGACTGGCAATGGGTTCCTGCATTGATCTCACACATGACAACTGCCCATCTTCTTGTCTCTTTAATCTTGGCTATCGTTTGAATGGCCTAGCATTGGGCTACCATCAAACGCATGTTGATTTTGCCTGAGTTGAGACTGAGCTAAATCTGCGCTTTAGACTCTGTGTCTTTCTCATTTTGTTGCTCCTCTAGAGTCAGGTCAGTCTCTACTGCAAGGTCATCTCCTCCATCACATAATCCTAAAAAAATTCAATAATATTGGGATTTATGCCCATTACTTAAACTCTGACTAAATACAAAGATAAGAGTATACCAAATGAAGGGATGATCTAGATTAAGCTGCAGTAACAAACGTCTCTGAAATTTCCGTGACTTAACAGAGTTGGAAACTTTCTGCAAAAGGCTAGATGGGAAATATTTTAGGATTGGAGGATCACACAACATCTGTTGTAGCTACTCAAGTCTGCCATTGTAGTACAAACGCAGCCATAGTCAACACATAAACAAAGGAATGTGGCTGTGTTCCAACAAAACTTTACTTACGAAAACAAACAAATTGGGCTTTAGTTAATTGACCATTGATTTAAAGCCACAGGATTATACCATGCTCATACTTCATTACAGGTTAGGTAAATGGTATGTTCCACGTTATCACTGTTGGTACTCTGGAACCCAGGCCCATGAAAGAATCACAATTTGGAACAGTACCTGTAATTGCAGCAAAGAGAAAAGTTGCAAGATACGCACTTGTTCTTAAAACTTTTATCTGGAAGTGGCATACATCCTTATTATTCAGACTTCATCAGCTCATGTATAGCGTGTATTAAACTCATGCTGGAGTTTAATAGCGCAGGGAAGCATTAATCTCCTACAGAGGAGGAGAACTAAGAATTGGTGAACAGTGATACGGTGTACAAGAAGGATTTGTGGTAAGAAAAGGGAATTTGAAGCTAAAATTCCTGATGAGGTAGTTTTAGATAATGAAGAAGTTCAAAGTGGTATGCTTTAAGACAGCTGGGAAAAAATGGCACTGAAGACAAACTGGAGTTGAGGAAGTTGAGTAATTGTAAAAGCTGCATATGTTAAACTTCATTAGTATGCATATTGAAGTAGACACTAGCTGTCCTCTATATCTGTAAAAAAGAACAAGAAAAATAACAACGCAATATCTTAGGTAATACATCAGATCTGTGTAGCTCTGAAATTCTCTTAATGTGCTAGCCCAGCATTTGGAGACAGGAAAAAGTTAATGTCGTAAAAAATAATGTAAACACCATAATTTATTCCTAATACACACCAGAATATATCAGAAGTCTCAATTTGTTGACTTAATTATTTATTGTATAATTCTCTTTGCATATATATAAATATTAAATATAAAACTGATATTCACAATATGAAAATATCTTGAAATAACCACCTGTGCAATAGATTCATTGAATATCATCATATATATTTGAAAAAATGAAGAATCAATGGTACAAATTTGATGACAATGTTTTAGCATTATATTGATGCATTTGAAAAGACTTAAGTGTTAGCTACTTTATTTGGCATAGTGGAGCAATACAGGAAACGTGAAAGGAAAGTGGTAAGCATGGATTACCACAGTTGTTCTCACAATTTCTTTTCTCCAAAATGCACAGGAGAAATAAAGTTTTCGTAATCAAAATTCCTGTACCACTAGCTTTTATTTAGCTCCTCTACATTCATAGAATCACATTGAAATAGAAGGGAAGGAGTGTTAAAGTATGTAGAAATAACCTTGAACCCTCTAACTCTTTTTATAAAGCATAAACAGTGTTTGCTTTTGTTTGTTTTGTTAACTAGCATTGGTAATAAGCTACTTGCAACAAACCTCAGAAGTGATATAGGCACAGTAATATCATCAACCCCAGACACAGAACAGCTAAATTAGAATGTTACTGGGGCTCTCAAACTAGAACACAGTCATGATCCTGTTAACTGTTATACTTAGCATTTGATCCATGGTCTAACTGGTAGAGTTAAACCTAGTTGATGTTTGTCTGTTTAATCAGTTAAGAGCAACTCTCAGGAGAGGTTTTCCTTGGCCTTTGCCTCAAATATGTGATTTTGTGTGTAGGTACCAGCCTGTGAACCTGGAGTGAAAAAAAGCAGAAGTATGGCTTTTACATTGTAATTTTTATATGTTTTGTTGGCTTATTTTTTATTTTTATTTGTTTGTGAGACATATGTATGAAGTGAGGGGATATGACATGATATGGTTTTTAGAGATCAGAGAAACCAAAAGAATTGCCACACAAAAACATGATCTTCAGTTTTCTGGGCATTGTACTTATTTTGCATGGGAATAAAGAAAACAAAAGAGATCAGGGAAAGTTTATCATCTTTGTTTACCATTCAACTGCATTTTCCATTTTGCATTTTGAAGTATATTACCTGTAATCTAATTGCAAATACTAATTTGTCCAATGATTTAAAATAAATGTTGTTACCATACTTGTAGAATACTTCTGCATGCACCTTACTACCTTTGTATCTTATTGATTGCATTGCTGGTTTCTATGGGAACAGAAGTAGAGAAGTTAATTAAGATCAGGAGGTTAGAATTGAAGAAAAATAGAATTTTCAACACAGTTCATTTATCATGTACATTTAAATTAGTTTCTTTAATAAAATATCTATTGGAGTAGAATGGTGATGGCTGAATCACCTTAATAAAAACAAATGATACATGTTAAAAGTTTAACACCACTTATTTGTACTCAGTTCATCCCATTAAGAAGCATTTTGGCTTTGGTAATCAAATTAACAAAAGTCATTAATAAAAGTGTCTGTGTCTCAATACTGTTATTCTAAGATTTTTAGTCTTGAGCAATGTGTTTTATGTATTATTCTTACTACTTATTTAGAATATGCTGTCGTTTCTATTAGGTATTGTCTTCTATTTCCCAATATACCCTTTCATATCCTCCTTTATGATGCTGTGGCTGGGACCACGCAAACTACATTTCTCAGTTTCCAGTGGCTTTCTAGGTTCTGCCAGTAGAGGGCAACAGGGAGCGATTAGTAGCAGGAGGGTGGGAGGGACTTCCTTTTTATTGACTTTCTGTTCCTGTCATGATCAATTCATCAATGATCCTTTACCCAGGAGAGGTAATGGATTCCAGCCTCCAATACCCAATACCTGTAACAAATTCCCTATACAAATTCCTGCCTTTGAAAAATTTCTAATGTATTATTTCTGTTTTCCTAGCTGATAAAAAGTCCATGATTGGTTTTTACATGTAAAAAGTAGAATGGTAGGTTGTTTAAAAGAGAATGAAGCTCATTTTTCCATTATAAAAAAATTGGGATATACAAAAATGTAGGAAGAAGAGATGATTATTCAGTCCCAGAACCCATGTACAACTTATAACACCTTGCTTTTCTCTATATATTTTTTTGTATATCAGTAAATACATTTTTCAGAATAAACATCATTCTTTTGTCTCCTGTATTTTTTTTACTTATATCAAAACTATGTGTTTACAAACTCTTCATAAACATTATTTGCATAGCTATGCAATATTCCATAGGCTATTTTACTATTACTCAACATTTAAAATTTTGAGTTGCTTTCAAATGGTTTATAATTATAAATAATACTATTATAAACACCTTTGTGCTGTAAGTTTTTGGGTTTTTTTTTTTTTTTTGCATTCAAGGTTATTTCTTTAAGGTTTATAAAAACCTTTGTTTTTATATTCTTGTCCCAGTCTCTTTTTGGTACTTTGTATTATTTTATTTATTTTTTTTATTTCTCCACTTTTGAAGGATAATATGCCAGTCTCTTAATGGAGAACCACAGTCCTCTTCAAAAGTCTGCACAGCCACAAGTATGTCTTGAATTTCTCAGAGGTTGTCGTTTAGGAACTCACAAATCATTCTCCATTCCTCTGTTCTTGTGTGTGTGTGTGTGTGTGTGTGTGTGTGTGTATGTGTGTGTATCCATATCTGTGGTTTTCTTTACTTGTTCCTATAGTAATATTATAGCTGAGAGTATATATAAAAATATTTTAGACTGTATTAAGTAATCACACCAATCCTGCTTTGCTAAGAGAAAATTCCTATTTAACATACACTGAGCACTTAATTTTTAATATATTTTCCTCTAGTGATATTAATACTGCCATAATACAAAATATAACTTGCTTGTACAGGAGAAAGAAAAAGGAATCATAATGCTATTTTTAAGGGGAGTCATTAATTACAAGACTATTTGGGTTATAACCTGAATAGTGATATTTAAATGGCAATTATGAAACAATAAGATGTTCAATATAAACCAGTATAAATCAATTAATGTCTTAGTGTTCACATGTATAATGGCACAATACTTGCAACCATACTTCAGAAGGTGTTATAAAAGTCAAATTGTGGCCGGGCGCGGTGGCTTACGCTTGTAATCCTAGCACTTGGGAGGCTGAGGCGGGTGGATCGTTTCAGCTCAGGAGTTCGTGACCAGCCTGAGCAAGAGCGAGACCCCATCTCTACTAAAAATAGAAAGAAATTATCTGGCCAACTAAAAATATATAGAAAAAATTAGCTGGGCATGGTGGCGCATGCCTGTAGTCCCAGCTACTCGGGAGGCTGAGGCAGTAGGATTGCTTGAGCCCAGGAGTTTGAGGTTGCTGTGAGCTAGGAGGACTCCATGGCACTCTAGCCTGGGCAACAGAGTGAGACTCTGTCTCAAAAAAAAAAAAAAAGTCAAATTGTATATGTGTGTCTATATCCATATTCATGTCTATATCTAAGTACACTGAATAGCATGGAGCAACAGAAAATATAAGGCAGTCATGTCTAGTTTTCCTAAAAAATAAAAAAGTCTAAACCTATAACCCTGTGTTTAAGAAAAACAGGAAATTAATTCAATATGCTCAAAGGTCTAGTATAATAAGTTTTGGACTTTATATATATATATATATGTATTAAATATAAACATCTCATGTGTTGTGCTAGTCTCAATTTAATGTCCAAAATTGTCTTTGTGCTCATTTTATTTTTCATTCCTCAATTTCTTGGCACTTCAAAATGGACCCTTTTGCTTTTAAAAGATGCTAGCTAGTTATAACGTGATGAATGAACCTTTAATCTAAAGAGCTACTCTTGGTTACATTTATGGTTTTCTGGAGGCCGCAACGTATTTGTTCAACTATTTGTTCAATAATTGTTCTATTGTTCTATTGTTCTATTGTTCTATTGTTCTATTCAATTCAGTTCAAATTGTTCTATTTGTTCAATAATAATAGAACTAGAAGAAGGAAGGACTTTATTTTTTAAAGCAAGAAAATTTTCTTTTTGAAAGACACTTCCAAAGTCATATCAATAGCTTTATACCCTTTACAATTCAATTATCTTCCATTAAAGAAATTTTTATATATATTTAGCACTCGCAAGATGCTAGGCACTGTGATTTGACATATGTGTGATCTTATTTGCACCTCACAACAACTATATAAGGTATTTATGAATGTTGTTTTACAAAAGAGAAAACTGGGGATCAGAAAAGTTATGTAGCATTTCCAAGTTCATGCAAGGTGACAGAATCTGAATTTGAATGTCAGTTGGCCTGACCCAATCACCCATTTTCTTTCATGGAGATAGTTATTATATTTTAAATAGCGATCAGTAAGGATAAAGGCTTTTTTATGTTCCTGTCACTGCCTAGGCACTGAGTTTTAATGCAGTAATTCTTGTAAAGGATATTTTAGAAATTTTCCTTATGTGTAATTATAATTAAGTTGGACAATTTGATTATAAGCATGCATTTACAATACCTATTTTTTTCATGGTTATGAATTTATTGGTTCTTAAAACTTCAAAAGAAAAAAAAAACAAAACCTTCC
>JAQIFY010004830.1:0-11476 GCA_028533085.1 Varecia variegata | reverse complement strand
TACTGATAAAGAACAACATGTGGGATGACCTTGAGAAAAGAGTTTGTTTTTCAGGAACTAAAGAAAAGCCAGAGTGTTTGTAGCATAGTAAATTTAGGGGGATAATGAGAAGAAATTTTAAGGTGCATGTGAAATTTATCACATAGATTGTAGAATGTAGAATGAAGACATAAATGAAAAGATCAGCATATTTGACTGCATGAATAATAATTTTATGTAGCGGACGGTAGCACTAACAAGGTAAAAATGCAAAATAGAAGGGGAGAAAATATTTATAGTACATATGGCAGACTAAGAGTAAATACTTCTAAAATAGAGTGTGTGTCAATTGGTAGGAAAAAAAAAAACACCGGAAGAATGGACAAAAATATTCACAAGCAAGTGGAGGAGATATAAGTGCTGGTGAGAATATGAATTCAATTGTTTTTAGGAATTATTCCAATACCATCTATTAAAATTAAATAAATTCTCTCAACCATATATTACATCACCCATTTTAGTATGAATTGTATGCTACTGTGGAATCTTAGATAAATGTTTCATTTAAGTCTTTCTCTTTCTGACTAGATTATAGTTTCCCGTGACTCTATTTCTCTTATTAATTCCCCCACCTTCCAACTTGTAGTGAAGATTCTCTGACTGATTAGAGGAAAAGATATTTATAAGTTGATAAATTTTCAGGGGTAAACTAAGGTGAATGAACCATTAAGCAAATCTAAGAGAACTTTGATATCATAGTTTTGAGTAAAGGTTCTAATCAAGGGGGCAAAACACTGGCATTAACATTGCAGACTTCCTTATAATATATTTTTACCTCAATACTTCTCTAACTCCCAACCTTGTAAAAGAGATAAAGATGATTTTTATTTCGTTAAACCAGAAATCATTTCTCCTGTGCTTGTGAGAATTGGGATCAATGTATTAATACATTAATGCAAATACTGTATCTGCTTTCCCTATGCTTCTGGTAATATGTCACTTAATCCCAGTGACTTAACAAAGTCATCAGTTGTCTTCAGTTTGATTCATTCGGGTGCCTTATTTATATCCACAGTATCTGATACCCACAGTACTACAGATAGTTGATGGCTAACTTGGAGCTTTTTTTTTTCAATTCCCCAGAGTAGTTGCAGAAGTTTCCAGAGTACTTTTCATTCTTGTTGCTATTAGAATTGAAAAGGATATCACCAATCAGACCAAACTTTCCACAATTGTCAAGCAGAAGAAAACCCATATAGGCACTAATTGAGAAAATCAGTTTCAAAACTTAGGGAGCCCAGAGAGTCTGTGTGTGCTTTTCATCAAAATGTAAGACATTTCAGAAAATGCAAAAAGAGTTCTATTTTGAAATGTAGATGATACTCTTTATTACTGATTTCTACTCTACTAAGATCCTTACCAAAATAACTTCTCTTCCTGGGAGCTCATTGACTAAAACACCCAGAAATACACACACCAAGAAATCACTTTTCTTAAAATGCATTTTCTTCTTTGCATATAAAAATTTGAACAGTCTATCTTTACACAAAGCCAGGAGATTCATTCCAAGGAATCCTTAAGGCCTGAAACCAGGAATTTGGGGAAAACCTTGTTTATAGTAAGACAAAAATGGCATCATGATTATAGCTAGAGTGTGATGTGTGTATGAGTGTATGTGCATGTGAATACTACAGCATTCCTTCCATTCTCTCATAGAAGTTGCTAAAGTGACCTTTTCTTTTTTTCATGAATTTATAAGTAAAGCTGGGATTTAGATGAGCTCCAGGAAGGATTTCACAATATTTTGGGTTTAACTTAAATATGTTGCCTTATCAAAATCCTCTTTCTTAATTTCCTCACAAATATCATTACTTAATTGTCCACAGATGCTCAATATGGCTAATACGACTTCTGATCAAGGCAACACCTAAATTTCTTATTTTATTTAGTTAACAACTATTGCTTTTACCCAGTACATAGTAGGCTCCGTGCTGTACACTGTACACTGTACACACATTATCTAATTTATTCCTCCAAACAGCTCTGTGGTGTTGGTATTACCATTGTTTTACAGGAAAGAAAACTAAATTTCAAAGGGTTTAGGTTATTTAGGCTTCGTAAAGTGGTGAAGCCCAAATTCAAACCCAGGTCTGTCTATTGCTATTTTTTACATTCAATGTATCTGCTTTATACTTTTATACATTTATACAGATATAGTGTATCTGTTTTATACATTCAATGTATCTGCATTTATGACTCCAGAACAATTTGTTATTGTTTTCAATTTTATCCCTGTGTCTTCAGCAGCTGTCCAATGCTACCCCTTCCAGCCACATTCCACTTCACCTCCTGCCATCTATCTGTCTTTTACTGTAGGAGGTGACATTCCCACAGAATCTTAGCAAAGCAATGCAGAGTGGTAAAAAGAATATTGAACTAGGCAGTTCGTGTTAGTCTTGGCCCTTCAACTAACTTGAGTGACAGTTGACAATTCATTATCTTCTGCTAACATTTCTTTACTTAATTATTACTTAAATTACCTCCCAGGGTCACTGTGAGGATCGGATTAAGTAGGACATTAAATGTGAAAAGTGCTCTGAGAAGGACAGGAGACCTTTGTAAAAACAGTGATGGTTTGATTATTTTCCCCATATTTTCCACGTAAAAGGTAGGAAATCAGCAGCTGTCCCAACAATTAGACATTTCTGCAATACGTGCTGCACACCATGGCTCAATCCATTGTGGCAGTGACCACTAAGGGCATTATCTCTGTGGGGGTAGTTCTATTGGAGGACTTCTCTTTCATGAATGGAGGCCTTGTGAATTCAGGTGGCAAAAACAGCCATTTACATTGAAGTGCATATTGTTTCAGGCCATTAATTGTGGTGCTGCATGTGGAGCTTGTTTTTGTTTATGTGTGCAACGTTCTATCTTTAATGGGTCAGTGCTCTCTGGCTCCTATGGTTGAAGTGAATTAAATTTCTCCTTTAAAATTTTTATTATGATATTTTATGTTGTTAGGTGTCATAAAATCAATCATCTAAGACTGCTCTTGGGTAATAAATAGCTGACAGCAAGGCTTGTTATCTTAGAAATAACTATTTTGGAAAGAAACTCTAAAACCTAATCAAAAGAGTTATTAAGTAAATTTTCTTCCCTCTTTCCTTCCATGTTCTGGAATCCCTACATAGTGTACTCTGGATGGAATCCAAAGGAAAGTTTCTACTGCATAGTTGCATGCTATGCATCCCTCCTAGTGCATCCCTCCTCAACCAGGTGCCTGCACAGTATGTAAGCCTGAGTCATTCTGTGTAATAGGGCACTGTACAGTTTTCCTGATTTAAAACTGGGTCTATTCACTTAGGGTGACCATCTTTATATTCCTGTCATGAAGCTATTGCTGTCTCAATTTTCTTGTTTTGGGAAAGGATCATATTCTTTCTGGCAAAAATGTAATAGCTAAGGTGAAAGATTAGACAGTTTCCCTCAGAGCGCATTAGAGGGAAGCGTGTCAAACACAGAATTAGGAAATACGGGAGATAAGACATCTACGGGGAAGTAGCTGTGTTGGTCTGTATGCCTGGTAGGTCACGCTGCTGAGTATTCCTGAGTATCTTAGGAGGAAGAACAAGGGGATTATAAGAGGAAGTATGAAAATTAATCATTCCTTCTTTCAAAAGCACTGTCTCTCTCTTTTTAGGGGGAGAAAAAAAAGGCCCATATTGTTTTCCTCCAAAAATAATAATAGCAGATGATATGTTCCCTCCTCCCACCATAGCAACCTAAATTTATCCAGCTCAAGCATTGCTCTTGTCTTACCAGTTTCAGTGGTTACTGAGAAAAGTTTTATGCTGATAGAATTTAGAAATACTTCTTAAAACTTTCTAGCTGCTAAAGTGTCAAATACTAACATTCTCCCTTCTTGTTTGGGGATATAGATTTATTTCCATTAGTGATATGGTTTATTCCTTAGTTAATTTGTTGGTATTACTAATAAAAGCTAATTTATATTATCAAAGTTTCCACGGGACAGACTATGCTAAGTGTATTACATGCATTGTCTCATTTTTATTAGTACAATGTTATGGGTATTTAACATTTGTATCATTTTGCAGATGCAAAAAGTCAGGGACACAGGTTTAATGATTTCCTTCTAATTACACAGCAGGTGGCTGACCTGGGATTTGAACACAGACACTCTGACTTCCCAAGTTTTCTCAGTGATGCAAAAGATTTTAGTGTGCTCATAGATGTGGCAACATTAGTACTTTTTCTTTCCCCCAGTGTTATATTTTTTAATGGAATTGATGGCTCTGGCTATACTGGCATCTTTAATACACCATTCTTAACCTGGAACATAAATATTATTATCTTTTCTATTTTAGTACCAATGCCAGGCTTCTTATAACACTCTGTGGATGGGTAAGGAGCTGCTCATGGTAACAGTGATCTAAGCAGCAAGTCAATGTGTGGAGATGAGGCCGGGAGGCTAAAGCCAAATGGAGCATGTGCTGCTCCTTAGAGCACATGAGCCAACAATGAAAGCATATTGGCTCTTCATGGAGGCAACATTTCCTGTAAAGTGGGATTTAGAATATGCTAGCTTACTTCTGATGTCATCTGAGCAAATGTAATTAATGAGGTACCATGAAAACTCCACAGGGAACCAATTTCTTTATCAAAACAGCTATTTGACACAAATTACAAGACAACATGACTTCATTTCTTCCTGGATTTCATGCTTTCATAAGACATAAACGTACTCTATATTTTTCTAAACCTATACTACATTTCTCACTTCAAGGTTGGTAAATATTTTAGAGCAAGGAAATACATCTTGTTGTCTCTTTCCAAACCCTAATAGGACATGTCACACCTTACAAAGGCTCTTATTGTATTTTAGAATTTCTAATAAGAATTTGTGATATGAAACAGATTATTAATACTTTAAGGCTAGATACATATAGACTGCCTAAAAACTTACTGTGTACTCATTACTGAACAGATTTTTTTTACTTATTGTGGGAGGGTTCAGAATTAGCAGCCATCTAATTTTTGCAGACTTTCAAGTAAATGCTTAATCTAACTCAGCAAACTCACTTGTATGCTAAGTAATTATTATAAGTGGCCAATCATATGTTAAGACATTTTAATAGGGCCCACCCTCTCTAACGCTAAAACAGACTCTGCTCATTTTTCAGTCCGATCAAATCTGTGACACCTTATAAGAGACCTCACTATGTGGCTGGATAATGCATCCACTGTCACAAAACCAGCCCTAGTAGCAGCAGGTTCTCCACCTATCATTGGACATAATTATTTGTTAATCCCTTAGTATGTGCCAGACACTCTGCTAAGCATTGTGTATACATCTTCTTTTTTTCAATCTCATAATGACCCTGTTCTCCCCATTTCACAGAGTAGGAAATTGACCATCAAAGATACTAAGTGACTTCCCCAATAACAGGAAAGGGCTCCATCTCAACCTAGTTCTGATTCCAAAGTCCCAGCCATAACTAATAGTCATTTCCTGTTGCATATCACAATTCTTACAAAATGCTGTTAAAAGCTTGTCTGAAGTGTGACAAGGATCCATTATATTGTTGTTTTGTTTTCTAAAGTCTAAAAATCACAGAAGAGGCAAAATAGTTCAGAATAATTAAAAGTTGTATTCTGGGGGGAAAAAAAAAAACACCTTTTGTTTGTTTATTTTGTCTCCTGCTAGTTTCTTGGTTGGAACTAATTTTGGTGAATGAAAATTGGTTGCTAAAAAAGTTGATTTCAGGTTGACCAAACCTGCCTCTAGGCTCCTGGCCGTTTATGTCTTAGGGCATTTGTAATTCTAAATTCTCTCTCTGCCCCTTTGACATGTAAATATCAAGTACCCCAGAGCCATCTCTTTGTAACCATCAAAGAAGAGAGCATCCCTATCTCCCAGAGTCTCTGAGGGAAGAGTAGGAGTTTCACTGTGGTGGGCTCCTTGCTCCTAGTTGAAAAACTACCTCCGGTCATGAAGACATGAGAAAGTTTACTTTTCCTTTGGCTGAAGTCAATCAACAAACACAATTGGCTCCAAATCCCTTCATCCCAGCCCTTAAAAACTCTCCAGCCTTTTTTTTTTTTTTTTTCCCCCTGTCAGTGAGTTGAGCTCAGGCTAACTTCGGGCCTCCCTCTCTTATTGCAATAGCCTTGAATACATCTGCCTTGCCTATTTAACTTTGTTCCATGTACTTTTTATTCTGACATCACTGCCTTCAGAAAAGCAGGGGGAGTTAGCAAAAATGATGTCTGAGGACTCCCTTTCATTTTAGCCTTACACTGTTCATTTTTACTCCAGTGTTGTGGAGAATTGAATCTGTATGGAAAAAACAGTGGCCACACCAGCATGCTGCACGCTGAAAACCAGCTAAGCACATCAGGGTCCAACTTCAGCTCCGCCATCTTGCATCTCAGTGAGTAGCCGGGCCCTTGGCACTGATTCTGGCCTGGTCCTCGGGAGATACTGTAGATGTTTCCCCAAAGGGAACACTCATTACTGCTGGTTTTCTGGCTGCAGTCTCCAAATCCTCCATTTAAACAGCAATGTGTTGACTATTATGGGCTAGTTAAACTTACTTTAGAATAATTACATAATACCCCAAATTTAAATGTAGAGCAAAATTATTTCAATCAGGCTCTAAAAATATGACCTAATAAGTAATATATTCCCTTAAATGATTGTGATTACTTATTTAAGGAAAAACTGCACCTAGTTCAATATATATATATATATATCTTTATTCCTAGTGTGGTTAATGGGATCAATTCAATAGAAATCCCTTGATCATTTCTCAAAATAGCACACTGGAAAACCAGTCAAAATTGGATGGTAATTGCAACAAATTTAGCCTAATGAATAGGAATACATGTAAAGGAATTTTGCCATCAAATTTAAATTTATGCCATGAAATTTTTTAAACGAACATTTTAAATCCTGTATTTATGAGGTGCTTGAATTTTAGAGGAAAAACCTTTTATATTCCAGGAAACTAAAAGCCTACCTTTTCTAAACTAGAGAGCTCACTCTCTCTCTCTCATATTACACTACATAACTTAATCTCTCTGAATCTCCTTAGCTATGAAAAATAATGAAATAGAATAATGTTTGTAAAGGACTAAGAACAAGGATAAGCACAGAATAAATCTGTTCTAAATACTAGTTAATATCTATCATTGCTTATGTAATCTGAACCTTGTTAAACTTGATCCCACAGGCACACAACATTTGTGTTTTGAGTGCTTGTACTGATCACCTCATTTTTGTTTCAGCTAAAAAGATGTCACAAGAATGAATTGAATGATCCTTTTCTTCTCCTATGACTAACCAGATATTTTATTATTCAATGGAACTCTTCTTTTCCTAGTTTGACAAAAGTTTAATTGATTTGAAAGTGACCCAATATCCTACTAGCTACCCACCTCAACACACACAAAGAGAATTGACATATTATTCTTAGCATTGTATATCTAAGAGGAAATTGTCCTTCCTAAAGAGGGTTCTTAGGAAACAGGAAGCCTGTCCTGTTCTTTTTGTACCAGATGACACATTGGAGTTAGTTATTCATTAAGAAGCTTCATACTAAAGAGGGTCATTATTTTCATTTATGATCTCAAATATCAACACAAAAAAATCACCTTTTTCAGCTGGGTGCAGTGGCTAACGCCTATAATCCTAGAATTCTGGGAGGCCAAGGAGGAAGGATTGCTTGAGCTCAAGAGTTCAAGACCAGCCTGAGCAAGAGTGAGACCCTGTCTCTACTAAAAATAGAAAAATTAGCAGGGGGTGCAGTGGCACCCACTTGTAGTTCCAGTTGCTCAGAAGACTGAGGCAGGAGGATTGCCTGAGCGCAGAAGTTTGAGGTTGCTGTGAGCTATGATGATGCCACTGCACGCTGGCAGGGGCAACAGAGTGTGATACTCTTGTCTCCAAAAAAAAAAAAAAATCACCTTTTTCAAACTTCTTCAGTTTAAAGAAAGGGTTCTATTTAGAAGAGGGCCTCCAAACTAACATGTACTAACATGATTAAAGGCCATCTTGGAAGTAAAGTGGTTTTGCAGTGTTCCCAATTTGTAAATTTACTAAGTGAATCTAAAATGTAAAATTTCAAAGAAATATGTTTTATAAACACTTGCATTTATGTGAAAAGAAGTAGTCTTAGAAAATATGTATGTTTATATGATACAAATAGTAATAACATCAAACACTCATATGACACTTATGAGCAAGTGTTGTTCTATAACATACTTTCATATATTAATTCATTTATTCCAACAACCACATCTCTAGGCTGTGGGAAAAATTACAGAAAGTACAAGTGTTTTTTGAGAAAAAGTGTGAAGAAAATATTATCCAACTGTCACGGGTCTGGGCTGTTTAAACCAGGCACTTAAGGACAACGGTGGCCTATGACCTAGTTATCAAAGGTTGCTTCAGATTTCTACCCGTCAACTAAAAGCTGGGGTTCAATTGGCCGTCCTGAATTGCATAGCCACCCTTTCATATTCTAAAACACTGTTTATACCAATGTGAAGTTATCATCCAATGCTAAGCATGCAGGACAGTGTGGCTGGAATCGAGTATAATTGACTTCCATGTGTTTCCACCCAGGGGGTTGTCCCTGATCTAGTTTTAACATGTATAGTTCCCATCAGGAGGCCTGAGTGGTTTCATCAGTTGCCCACCAATTTCAGCCAGGAAAAGTAACAGCATTATGTAAAAGGGGAAAAATAGCTTGAATATTCTTTTTATATAACTGAATTGGGAAAAAGAAAAGCCACCATTTGTATTCTACTTTATGCCAGGCATCATTATATTATAAGTGGCTTAAATATATTAATTTTAATTCTTGCAACAACTCTGAAAAATAGGTAATATATTAATGTCAATAGTAAAGAACCCGATAATCAGAAAAAAACAATGCTAAGATAGCATCTAAGATAGAATGAAGGATGTCCCCTTGTTAGAACTCAAGGTATAAACTTTCTATTTTTGCTTTCAGAGCTTAGAGCAGTGGGTGTACAGTAAGACTCAATAATACTGGATCACCCATTGACAACCCACAAAATATACAACTTGCCTCTTCATTAAGAGTTCTGAGTGGAACCACATGGTAATTCAAATTTCTCAAACACTTGATAAAAGGAATAATTTACTAGTGCTCAAGAAGATTCCAGGTTTTTCCTGTTTGTTCCATTAACAGCCTTAGGAAGGTATTAATACTTAATGAATATGGTACATTTTCAGAGAAAAAAACCATTGTTTGAATGTGGAGGGAGGGTCACAGTGATTGGAAAACTTTCATGTGTAAATACTCAGGGAAAATGAAATACCCAGAAGATTTGGGCCACATAACTGTAAAAGTAATTGTGCGTCTCTTTATAAAATCTTAATTCACTTGCTTAAGGAAAAGCAAATATGTCTATTTTGGAATATTTACCTCAATATGTTTTCTAAAGAGCCAGTATCCCAAAATATGACATACTGACATCTGAAATGATTTTTATCAAGATATAGCTAACAATATCCAAAGTCTGATAACATCAGCAACTACAATTATTGTCCATATTATTTTATATTTGTATTCAAGATGAACAGCAAGCAGGAAAAAGATGTAGGAAAATCAGCATATTAAGGAACAATGACCTGTAGTGGCAGGGGTGAGGGATGGGGGGCGGGGCATCCTATACTGAAATATTCAGATTTAAATAGGATTAGGATTTCAAAAAATCCATTTCCCAAAAAATGTTTGAAAATACAAAAAAATTGTATAAACTAAGAATTTCATTAGAAGTTGTCACATAAATAGAACCCATTCTGTCAAGAGGGCCAACTCCAAAGGAAACATTAAAAATGGGCATTTAAAAAATTACAGAGAGTTGATGGAAAATAATTAATGTAAAAAGGGATTTAACCCTACAAAATGCAATATAAAAATAGGAACTACTCATGGAACATACACTATCAAGACCAGGAAAGATATGATCACAAGACAAGCTTATGATGCATGATTCCATTGACCCCAATTTGAAGTTCTTGTATTAACAGGAATCAATGAACTGAAAACTAAGGAGCAAGGAAGGAAACACTGAAGGGGAGGATGGGAAGTTAAACTGTGTTTTGTACAAGAGTATTAAAGTAGCAGTCAGTAGCTGCGGTCTCTTATACTTCGGGCAACAGACTTTAGTGTAGTAGAACAGAATTAAAATTTAAAGAACTAGCCCATGCAGGCAGCAAGACAAACAGGGTTCTTGCTTCTTAAAGGTTATCTTTTTGTGGGGAGATGCAAGCTATATAGTAATGAGTGAATAACAAATGGATAAGTAAACATGATTTTTTCAGATAATGTGGTAAAGAAAATAGAGGCAGAAAGATTATCTGGAGTATGGCTATTAACAAGCCACTATTCGCTTTCCATTGTGCTATGGTATTTAACAAAGTAGGCAAAAGTCAGGTGAGTCCAAGCTCAGGCGTATAATCCTAGCATTCTCAGAAGCTTTGGGGGGTAAGATCACTGGAGCTCAGGAGTTCAAGACCAGCCTGAGCAAGGGCAAGATACCCTGTCTCTACCAAAAATAGGAAAAATTAGCTGGGCATGGTGGTAGGTGCCTGTAGTCTCAGCTACTCTGGAGGCTGAGGAGGATGACTTGAGCCCAGGAGTGGGAGGTTGCAGTGAGCTATGATGATGCCACTGCACTCTACCTGGGGTGACTGAGACACTGTCTCAAAAAAAAAAAAAAGTCAGGTGAATAAAAAGGAGAAGATGATGACAGAATGGTTATCTCCCTCTTTCTCTTTTCTTTTCCCTATCTCTTTCTTCTCCCCCACCATCCTGTTTCTTGGGTCCAGTGTCCGCAGAGAAAAAGTGAGACAATAAATTAGTCTATAAAGAATGGTTAATAAGACCTATAAGGAAAACTGGATCATTTAACTGAGCTTGAGAAGAAAAGCAAAAGTGACAATTTTAAGGGCAATTAGAGCTCTCACCCTAGATTTCCTAGGTGCTCACGATAAGGACTCTGTATAAAGAGAATGATAGCTTATATTCAAACAGTGAAAGGATTCAGGCCAGAGAAATATCAGCAAGTACTGTAATTAGTACTATATAATTTTCATCACTTTGTTAATACTATGTAAAATACCAAAAAAATTGACTACCCTCAAGAAAACACTGATTGGGAAAACAAAATCAACCACACACACACACACATACATACATGTATACACCAATGTGCAAAGACCAGACTTTGCTATATGAACAGTCCATTCATTTCAGAGAAGATAAGATACAAACAGAAATGTCCTGGTATGGAAGATTAACACCAGAAAGGTTGGGCATGTGAGCATAGGAGAAATTTGGGGGAGGGGTGGAATTTGAGGGTAGGAGAAGGCAGAGAGATGGCACTGATATAATGACAAAAAAGCACTAACTTATTTTTAAAACTTAACATAGAGATAGTA
>JAQIFY010004829.1:0-11476 GCA_028533085.1 Varecia variegata | reverse complement strand
CAGTCCTTTATCTGATGTGTAGTATGCGAAAATTTTTTCCCATTCTGTGGGTTGTCTGTTAATTCTCGTGATTGTTTCTTTGGCTGTGCAGAAGCTTTTTAATTTAATCAGGTCCCATTTATTTATTTTTGTTGTTGCTGTGATTGCCTTAGGTGTCTTCTTCAAAAATTCTTTGCCTAGGCCAATGTCTTTAAGAGTCCTTCCTACATTTTCTTCTAGGATTCTACCTAATTTGCTTCTTTTTAATCTAAATATTATTTTGGAATCCAAGTGATTAAAAAGTCTGGTTTCTAGCTAATGAGTTATTGCTGGTCTTTAGTACTAGATTTTTTTTCAAGTGAAAATAAAAGATGTTTTGTCTAAAGAAAGATCTATACAAAAACTGAAATTCAAGTGGCATTAAATTCTTCAAAACAAAGGAAATATGAATGACAACTTCTGGGCATTCTTAAATCACATTTCTTAATAACTTTTTAAAGGAAAATATTTATTCATTGACACACAAGAAAGCATTTTTTAAACAAGTTTTGAAGAGCGATACTTTATAAACAAAATGCAAATTTGCACATTAAGTTCAACTCATTTTTGGGTTACCTAAGTGTTCTGGAATCAGTGTTCTGAAGGATATGGTTAGACCCAATAGACCCAGGACATGTTCACACACCCTGTAATGGTCATAGGTTGATGCCTGAGTGGAGAACCACTTCTCAGGTGAATTGTGATGACTCTACATGAACCCAGTTGCTGTGCATGCACAGTCTCCAAGGCCTCCAAGGAAACAAAAACAGCATGGGGGTGCTGGAATCACTTGGAACTCTGCTGCAGCTGAACCAATTCCTTTGCTGCTAAGCAGAGGGTATTTTAGTCAAGGAAATGATTACTTAGGATGATGATGTGTTTCCTAAGTTAACTCTTACTACACTGAGCCAGTCTGTGGTAGGAACATGCTGGTTCTTAAAACTGCCTGCCTCAAGGGGAATACATCCTCATATGGAGGGGGCTTTTCAGGTTCACAGATCACTTATTTTTCACATTTGGCATGTGATATATTATTATTTCCATATAAAACATTTTGTAGTCTAACTACACTGGGCATTGAAACAACTGTCCACAACTGGCCAAACTACCTCAGAAACAATAATCTCAGGGAATAATTTAGAAATAGAAACCAAACTGTCTTAATGCAATGAGATAGTAATTTAAATTAAAAAATAAAAGCACCCAAGATGAAGAAAAATCTTTTGTGAACTTCTCAGTCTACTTGTCAATCCAAGAGTAAGAGAACTCTTAATACTTACCACTATGTCTATCCTATACTCTCTTATACTTTCTAACTTGACACAAATATTAGCAATAGAGATGACAATGAAACAATGTAGTTCTTATTAGGGAGCTAAAGCCTCTTATTGATTTTTCCTCCATGATTTTTAAGACGTGGCATATTATAATTTCTAGTGTAGAACTGGAAAACCAACAACAAACTCTAGAGAAGTTGAGTGGTTTAGCCAAAATCAGTTTTGTTTTCTGGTTCATGTGTATTTTCTTACCCATTACAGAAGAATACTTTACTTGCTGCTTATATATTTATACCAAACTCTCACTTTAATCTCTTAAAAATTAGCTTCTGGCCTGCTTTCTTTGCACTTGTGAAGCTGTTATCCCCCAGAACACAAGAATTTTCATCAGTTCTCACCATGTTCTGAAGTCTTTGTATTTGACCAATTTGGTGCCTCCACTTTTTGAACCTTTCCCTTTCATACACTGTCATTCTAATAAGCTCATCTGATATGTCCACCATCATTCTTGTCCATTTGCTCTTTCATTTACTGGGTCTTCTTATCCCCATCTCTTAAAGGTATTATTTTTTCCCCAGGAGTGTGTACTCTTTTCCCAAACACTTTTTTACATCGTTTACTTAGTAATTTCTTTCCTACTAAATTTTCAACTGAAATTATACCCTCTAGAATTAAGCTGTTTTATATTGCCAACCATCAATACCAACTGAAAAAAAGACTTGTCCATTTACATAATCTTCACACTTACACACAAAACTCACCATTTTCCTTCTTTTATCCTCCAAGTCCTAATCAATTCCTTCCTTTGATTTCTTTTTTATATCTATTCATAGGACCATTTTTTTTAATCCTGCGGGATTAAAACCTTAATAATTGACTCTTTGCTTTCTCCTTTCAATTATTGCAGAAGAGCAATCAACACCTAGTCATGCTGATTCAACCTCTACAAATCCATCGGCATCTATGTTCTCCTTCAATTTCCATGTTTTATCACACTAATTCAAGCCTTCAACACTTTCCACAATACCTCTGGCCTAGAGGAATTCAAATGTTGTATTGTTTATCAAATTCATTCTCCAGAATGCAATATTAGAACAGAAGGGACCATAAAATGCATCTAGGCTTGTCTCCTGATACTATAAGTGAAGAAAGAAAAGCCCAAAGAGATATAATAAATTTCTTAAAACATGCAGCTGACCAGTAAAATTCAAAGTAAAATTTGACATTCAAGGGCCTCTACAAAATATTCTTATGTTTCCACCTTTGTGTTCAACTTTGTCACCTTATAAATTTTCTAGCTAAGAGGGGTTCTTACCTCATTTGTACTTGTGTATTATTCTGTGCTTTTAGTCATACTATAATTCCTATGGGAATACTTCCTACCTGTACCTGTCATACCAAATTCCACTGGTCCATTTTTCAAGGACCATCTTAAATGGCACCAAGTCCATGCAAACATTTCATCCTCTCCCAGACCCTTATTACATTTCTATGCTTCCATAACTATTCTTGTACCCTTTTATGTAACAAAAAATTTAATAAGCTACTTCAACCTTTTAAATAAGCTATTTAAACATAGCAAGTTTTCTCCAAGGTAATCTTTTCAATTGAATTATTATAAAGTATGGAATAATTTATCAGAAAATTTCCTTGAAAGTACACTTGAAACATGCTCAATTTGACAAAATTAAAAGAGACTGTGAATACTTTGGGATCATTTTTAGGTAACAAAATTCCTGGTGTTTTGTGATTCAATCAAATGTACAAGACTATCATAGATATTGAGTATTTGCCAACTTTCTCCTATTAAAAGAAAAAACTAAAACATTTTGAAAACATAATATGTCATATCTCACCAAATCAATAGTAAGTACAGTAACAGGGAGTATATCCTTAACACAATTATTGACTGGGCAATAGAAACAATTTTTCAAAGATGTATAGTTCAGAAATAGAACAGTAAAAAAACACACAGTGAATTACTCAACAGGACAAATGACCCAGTTCATTTAACATATAAATTGTAAGGAAAAATTATGGAGGGAAAACCTATAGAGTCTTACAAGAACTTACAACCAATTGTAATATAGTCTTATTTGGATCCTGACCCAATAAACAAATGTTAAAATTTTATGAGAAAATTGAGGAAACTTTAACACCTGGATATTAAATTTAACCAATTAATTAATATTAATTTTTAAAGTGTGATAACTATTTTGAATTGTGAATATGTTAAAAAGAAATTTTATGTTGCAGAGACATATCTTTAAATTTTTTTTATAAAATGAGGCTGAATAGTTGATTCAAAATAATCAATAGCGGGATTAGGGACCTAGAATGTTTGGATATAAATAAAATGAGGTACATTGTGAATTTATATTGGCTGAATCTGATTAGTGGGTCTATGAGAAATTAGAATGGAATTTAGTATGTTAAAATATAAAAGGTAGGATAAGAACTATTCTTATTTATTATCATTATTATTATTATCATTTAGAAAGTAATTACTCGGCAAGGTATAACCGCCACAAATGCTTAGCATATCAAAAATAATTAATATTATTTTTGGTAGGTTTATTCGATAAGAATCTATTTTCTAGTACTGAGAAGAAAATATTATTTCAGCAATTAACTCATTGGCCTTATCAATTTCATCAATTTTTTCATGATCCCAGCTACTAACAGACCATATTATACCAATTGCATTTCTAACAGCAGCCTTACCAAAAATCACTGGCCTGTTGCTATGTAAGTCTTACCACTCTTAGATGTTTATAGACTAAGAAGCATGGACTCTTTGCAAAAACAATTTCTTTATTTTTTTTTCAGGCTCTTTAGCTTCCATTGGAAGATCAATGGGTGAATCATTACATTGGCTTAATACCTAATATTTCTATAATATTGTGTAATGTTCAAGGCATTGTGTGTACATGTATGCATGTGTGTGTATGTGTGTATATGTGTAATTTAATTAGAAAGTTGTTAATTCTGGTTCTAATTATAGTTTTAGTGCCAACCTGTTTTTATGTCCTTAGTAATGATGCTGAAATGTCTGTTACCTGTTCCTGTTCTGTCTCTTCATCTGAAAAGAAGACAGGAAGATACTAAGGGAGGCTTAGGTGAACATTTGTAATGTTATCTAAAAGTTAAGCTACTACTTCAGCCTTAAAATCACTGATGATTTAGGGGGAACAGCAATATTAAATCCTCAGTCTCAATATTCCTCGTTTTTTCTCTTAATTTTTCTCTTTTAAACTCTCACATAATCAATCGCTTCCCATTTCTCCCATTACTTTTTTTGATCTGAGTTAGATCAAAATCCTTTCTTCTCAATAGCTTTTATTTTTCTTAACAATCTCCTTTGCCTATGCCTCCCTAGACAGCAGAAAAGAATTTTTCCCCACAGTGCTCATAACTCCATTTCCCAAGTTCAAGTTTGTAACATATATGTAACAAAGCATGTGAGTAGGCACAGCTAACTCACAGTTTATTAGTAAGACAGACACAGGGAACATGTAGACACAGCTTTAGGCAAGTGTGGGTAAATAATCCTAGTCAGAAAACCAGGAGACATCTGGATTGAAGCTTGCATATATTATTTTTTTCCTGAAATGTCAAATGAGACTCCTAAAGAGTGGGCAAAAATTATCAGAAACAAAAGCAGAAAACAAGTAAATATTTGGATTTTGAGACTCACTGTGAGTCCTACTAAAGGAAGTATCTGCTCATCTTTCTGATAAAGTGGAATATCAAGGGGATGCTTTTTATTTTTCCTGAACATAGAAGGGAAGAAGAGAAATCTATATATAGTTATTTTTTTTGAAGTATGGAACTTATCTGGTGTTTAAAACACAGAAGAATGCAAACTGCCACAACTTCCTATTCCAGCTTCAGTGTAAATTCCCATGTGAAATTATAATATCTATTTAATATAAGGAAAGAAAGCTTCTCAAAGTAAACAGGTCTTAAATTGTGGTTATCCATTTTTACTAACCACTAGAGCCTCACTACTCCAAATGTGGTCTGTAGACCAACAAGACTGGCATCACCTGGGACTAGTTAGAAACACAGAATCTCAGATCCCACCCAGACTTGCAGAACCAGAATCTTCATTTTAACAAAATCCCCAGGTGATTCCTATGCATAATAAAATTGAAGAAGCTGTGCTCTAGGGAATATCTACAAAAGTCTCCTTGGAAGGAGAAAATCTGTAGTTTCCAAAGTCAAACAGCGTAACAAAAACATCTCAAACTATGCCTCTTAGTACTCATCCCCCGTCACAGTGCTACTCTGGATGTCAATACCCGCCTTCTTCTAGAAATCCTCATCTTGCTTAGCTTTCCTGATACAAGAGCCACATCTCCAGCTACTACTCCTACTTCCCAAATAGTAGTCCACCCCCAAAATTTTATGCTATGCCCATGAATACTTTCAATATCATAATCCCAGATACCAGTTAATCTACTCCTCCCTTCCTTTTATAGCAAATCTGTATTTTAAACTCCAGTCATTCCTAAACTTCAAAATCTCCTTTCTAAATATCTCCTTGATATCTCTTAGTCTATCTAGAATATATGGTAATTGATCAGGTTAAGTGTCTGTCTCCTGAACAGACTGTGTTGTTCTCCAGGGCAGGAACTATGTTATATTCATTTTGCTTTCTCAGTCCCTACCATGGGGTTGGTATATGTTCAATGACTAAATAACTGATTGGCATTTAATGGATGGGATTACCATACTATGGCATGTTACATCTTCATCTTCTAAGTAATGGAAATTGTTTCAAGAACGGAATTATCAGAAGTATGTTAAAGGAGGGAACAGAAAGACTCTAATTATTATTGTATCCTTATTAAGCAACAGCAATTTACAATAATTTATTTATTCCTCACAATAGTCCTGCAAAGGTGATACCATATACCTGACTGACAAATATGAAAACAGAAGCTTTTAAACATTAACTCATTTGCACAAATTATATATCTTGTAAATTACGGTGCTAAAATTCTGACTTAAATTTGTTAGATCTAGAAGCTGTATTCTGTTTTCTTATACCATATTGTATTCTTATAAATTATCAATTGGAATATTTTCACTGCCCTTTGGATTTGTGAATATTTTCAAGATATTATGATAATATCCTATAGACTATCATCTTTTACAGCCCCCAAAAATCTACTTTTAATAGATACTATTTGGCTTACAGATAGATATTAATAAACAACTTCATTTAACAAGTCCCTTTACCTAGAAATCTATAATAAATGATCAAAATAATTTTAAATATTATAATAACTATACTAAGCAACTAGCCTCACAGTATTCCAAGCAAACATTATAATTTAAATTTTTAAATAAAATTTTAGTCAGGGCTAAAAAATATGTCATAAATTATAAATAGCCATGCCTATATTCATTACAGACATCACTAATCAAACACAGAACTTTTTTTTCTACTAAGGTATGTGTATGGTAACCTCACAATCCTTAGCTAGGATTCAAAAGGCCTTATTATTCAAGAGGAATTATAATGAAAGTTAAAACTTATGTCCATCTCTCCTCTATGCTTTCATCAAAATATTGTTAAGGAGATTTGAATAGTTCCATACAGGATTTTTTAAGAAGACTATTTCTGTTTTAGTTATTCTAACAGTGGACATCCATGCAGAGTAAAAATATATATATAAAATCTTGTTCCTTAGTTTCAACCTGAAGAATCAAATTTGTCCCCCAACAAAATACACATAGGTTATTTTTAATAAAAATCACCAAAATGTAATAACCGGAACCTCATTTAGTTTATCAACTTTATCTCCTTTGGATCCTGTCAAGCTGCTTCCAAAAAATCTCAGCTGAGGCAGTTGATATTTGAATCATCTCAACTTCTGTTTAATTATTATGATCATTTTAAATAATTCTCTTGTCTTATTCATTTATTCTACAAATATTTTAACACCCACTGTTTGTCCAGATAAGAACTGAGAGAGCCACATCAACTTGCTAAGGAATCTGGTCTTTATCCTAATTGTAGTGGGGAACTCCTCAAAGGTTTTAATTGCAGAATAAATAATAAATTCCAAGATTAGATACTTCTCTTAGATATGTAAAGGAGGAATTGAGGGAAGAATGAAGCTGGGAGATTTAGTAAGACTGGCAACAGGGAGACCAAAGAGGTGCTCACTGCTTTAATTCAAGCAAAATATGATTAGAACTTGAATGCAGACAGAGACACAGGAAATAGAAGTAAATAACTGAGATAAGTTAAAATAGTGGACATAGGAACTGAAAGAAAGGGAAGAATCCATGATGACTCCTGGGCCTCTGGCTTGAGTTTCTCTGTACATTTACATAGAAAAGAGCATAGAAAAATGAGGTTAAACATCCCCAGTGTAGGGCATGCAGAGAAAAAAAAATTAAGGGTCCAATTCTAAGTTATGTCAACATTCAAGGAGGGAAGAAATAACAGGAGATACTGGGAGGATGGACATTCAGAAATAAGTTATCCCACCTTCAGAGTGGTCATAAAGTTCACTTCATAATCATATTACGATGGTTCACTTACAAAGTATATAACTGCTTTTGTATGTTAAATTCATGAATAAATAAGGAACCAAATTCACATTCCTGAGACTTTTAAAGTGGCAAATAGACATAGGTATTGAGAAATTTAACTTAGTTCTGTGTTCCCCTAATTCTAATAAGCATATATTCATTTATACAACCAACCAATTAATAAATCATTAAAAATACTTTTATTGAGCACCTACCATGTGTAAGAACTGGCTAGAAATAATTTAATTGGAAAAATTAGGTTTAAGCATGCAGAGATTACTGTTTTCCCTCTGAGAATTATAACCCCTAATATCATGTATACTAACTCAAATATTCTTCATAAAAGTATAATTTGATATTTAATGGAAACAATTTATTTCAAGCTTGGAAAGAGACATACAAAAATATTATGTTGATGTGCAAAAAATGATTTATTAAAATATTTATTTTCTGTGAAGTAATGAACTGAAATGCCAGTAGCGAAGATCTAGAACGTTGGTTAATAGCACAGACTCTAGAGTCAGCTGCCCTGCTCAGAATTCAGCTCATCTGCTCTCTGTGCCTATTTCCTCATCTGTAAAATGAGGACGATTACTTTTCCTACCTCAAGGTTTTTGTGAGGACTAAACTGTAAATCACTAAGAAGAGTGTCTGGTACACATAAGTGCTACAACAGTTAAGAAAATGCAGTGGAATTCAGATGAACATTTGAGAGTCCCTGGAGGCTCTGTAAATATTCTGGTGAACTTTGTATAACATCACATCTATATTTCTCAGTCCCTACAATTACCCTGTACTTGGTTGTGTTCCCAACACCACATCCTTTGTTTCTCACCTATCACTTTTGATGTGACTATTAATATATTCTTACTCAAAAGCCCATAAGTATGGCCCTTTCAGTGTAATGGCTGAGCTTTGAATGATGGCTCTTGGTCTCCAAGTTTAAAATTACTTTGAAACCATGATTTCTTGAAAGCAAATACAATTAAATATTATCCTCCCTAAAATTTTTATAGGTACTATTCACTCTTCTTGCTTCCCAGACTCAACAATATAAATGTCCATGGGACGTGGCCCAATAAAAAACCATCAGAAACTGTCCCAATAGGACATCCAAGAACCACCATTCCCAAAACAACACACATACAGGGTGGGCCTTCCAGAACTTATATCTCTTGACAGTGTACAAATTTGAGTTTTAATAAATGTTTTGTTTTATGACATAGTGATTAGAAGAAGATATAGTTTGATGTAGTATATTTAAATATTTCAACCTGAGTTTTGTATTACATTTGTATTCTAAATTTCACAATAATTTGGAAGACTAGGATTAAGTGTCTCAGGAGATGAGGCATTTCTCAATAGAAAAACATTTGCTTTTAAGAAGTTAGCATAAAATTACCAACTCAGCACACTGCAAAACAAACAAAAAGAACATTATTCTCATTTGCTCATTTCACCCACAAATGTTTGGTGGTCCCCAGAGTTCTGTGCTCAGCTCTCCTTTTGCCTACTTTTACACTATTTTCCTGAGCTATCTCTTCTATTTCTATTATTTCAGTCAATAAAACATCGCTAAACTAATGTCCTGAGGTCAATATTTCTAGCCCTGGCCACTCTCCTGAAACCATCATCTAGAAATCCCATTAAAATCTCAAACCGAAGAAGGCTAAATCTGAACTTTTTTCTCTCCACCTCCTTCCTCTCATTGGTTCCCACTATTGTATTATCTTTTCTTTTCTTATTGAAATACATCATCATCCAATTAGTCAACAAAAATACAAACATAATGATTGTCTTTTACCATTACTTCCAGTCACTAAATCCATTGTTCTAATCAGACCCTCATGTCATATCCGCTAAAATTAAATTGTTCACTCTCTTGTCACTATAGTTGCAGTGTTGTTCCCTACTCTTTTCCACAAAGCACATCTTTTCCCTGCCCTGTTACTAGAGCAGTCTTTCTGAATTACAAATAGCCTCATTTTTCCTGTTAAAAAATCTCCAAAGCAATTTTCGTTTACATTCAGGAAGTAAGTCCCAGCTTCTCATCACAGAATTCACAGTCTCCATAAATTGACCTCTGCCTACTTTTCGAGTCATGTCTTATACGGTGTGACTATTTCAACACAGGCATATAATAAATTCATTGATAATCCTTCCATGGAGAGGTGATATCTTTGTGCTACCCACTCCCTCTTTGAACCTGGGTGGGCTTCTGCCTTCTTTAACTAATAGAGTCACCGTCTAGGAAGGAGAATGCCACTGAGGTCACCATGCTGCAGTGGTTATATGCAGTCTCCGTTCCAGTTAAGCTGCCAGACCTGCGACTGAAGAGTTTATCTTGGGAGTGGATTCTCCCTCCAGAGATGTTCTGCCTCCCAGAAGTTCATGACACCCCAGCCATCCCCATCCTTCCCCAGTCGATACCACCAACATAAGGGAGCAAGGACAACCTATCTGTTCAGCGCTTTGCCTGATTTCTTGGTTTACAAAATCCATGAGCATTAATAGATGGTTATTGTTTTGTGTCACTAGATAGTGGGTGCTTTTTTAAACAACTATAGATATCCAGAACACATTTCTACTTAAACTTTCTCCTCAGCCAAATAGCTAGTTTCCTGAATGTGAAATGGCATTTCCTTCATCAGTGTCTTCATGTGTGCACTTTCCTCTAACTTTGGTCACTGAGCAACTTGTACTCTGTTAAATTAGTTAACACACCTATTAAACTACCCATTTACATTTGCAAGTACTCTGTAAGATTGTAGACAATTTGAAAAGTAACAATGCCACCGTATCTCAGCCACATATCTAGTATAACTCTGGGCACATGGTGGGGGCCAATTTATTTGTGGAAAGGTCACATGTGAACTTGCAAATCACCAAATAGCACACTAAGCTCTAATGTAATATTAAAAGGATCACTAGCAACAGTATCATCTTTCATTAAGCCATACCATATGGTATGCATTGAGTTTGCCTAACTAGACAGTGGTTGGTTCATCAAAACGTAAAAATCAGGCACAGTCAGTAATTTTTTAAATGGATGTACTTAATACAGAAGTAGTCGAATAAACTATGTTTATCAGAGCAAAGTAGAATGTAAAGGCAATCTTTCACATTTCATAGGTTTTTATAACTTCATCTATATTAAGAATTTTATAGAAAATTATTTTAGAATCATCCTTATTTCCTGCCTTGTCTATTTAACCTTCAGTCTTGGAGTCACATAAATGTATCTTAAGAATGGAAATCCCTACATAGAATCCCTATATAGTCAGACATTTAGTACTCTTGATTCCCAAAGAAAGAGAAAAGCATGCTTAATCATAATATCACATGTGTTCTTTTAACAGCATGACTCCCAAGGAAACAAGGAGGAATACAAAGAAAAAAAATCTCAGAATACAAAGTAAGAAATTTCTTAGGTTTTTATTTTAGTGGCCTATTTTACCTCCCAATTTTATTTCTCTTCTGTAAAATGTATCATGTTAAAAAGGCAGGAATTATTTCCTTTCAAATTCACTGAACAGGGCTTGAGAGAAAAATGGTGAGTAAATTACCCAAGACATATTATAATTAAATATATTTTTTAAAACCCTTATGCTAAGAGTTTTTACTCAAAA
>JAQIFY010004828.1:0-11476 GCA_028533085.1 Varecia variegata | reverse complement strand
TATTCTTTCTTTCCTTTTAAGTCTATGGATTTAATGATATAGCTAAGAATACAGACTTTGTGTTTACTAACTAGCTGGCTAAAGGTTTTAGTTCTGCTTAGAGCTAAGCTTTATGTTTCTGAAATCCTCACAGCCGCAGCAAACATTAGAAACGTTTGTCCCTAAAAGTTCTCAGAGTTGGGTGTCAGGGCATGGCAACCCTACAAGGGCCTTGTAACAAAAGTCATTTCTTGGGAGCAGCAAGTTGAAACTTGCTACATAGCTTCAAAGGTATTCTGTTAAATATGGTTATAGACCCTGAATGGTTCAAAAGTAGGTTTTAAATTTTATTTGAAGGTAACGAGGTCAAAAGTAGTTCTGTTGTAAACTAGCGATTCTGAAATATATCCAGAGGCTGGGAGCAGTCGGAAGGCATGATTATCTTTGTGGAGTGTTTTATATGTATGTATATATCTATATATAATCACATGGATTGGAAATCATTTAACAAGTTATGTATGTAAAATCACCATGAGCTCATAACATAAGCAATCAGTGATCAAACTAAGCATGACCAGCTCTTTCTGGCAGTTATCCATGCATAGGTCCATTTTAATACTCATTAGTTCAGAATCATTTATGGCCATGTCTTTGTGTCAGTGCAAGGGTGAATAAGATTGCCCTCAAGGAGCTTCATGAGGCAGTAGAATATATAAGCAGCATGGACGATGCAGAGGTAGTGATTCATCGGGTGCTCCGGAAACTCCAAAGAGCCCCCAAGTTCTCTTCATGACTATTTCAATACTTTGATCTTATAATTCCTATACACTCCTTTAACAAATATTTGAGTGCCACGCGATGTGAATACATCTGTGAACCAAAAAGAAGTCTCTGGCCTCATGATGTTTAACACACTGACTGCCACACTAGAAAAAAAATGTTTTCCTTTGGGCCACAGTGTTTTATTAGGAAAATAGAATAAACATTTTAAAGACAAAACAATCCTTTCTAATTTAATGAAAAATTTGTTATTTTTTATTGTTTCTCTGCGTGGGTTATATGCAGCTTGAAAAATAGTTCTCACAGCTCCCAAGGTGAAGAGACTTGTGAGGTACATATGCTTCACGAGGCCCTGGGCTTAAAACTAGCATGACTTAAATACAACTCACATGGCAGTTAATGTGTTAAACTTGGGAGGAGGAGTAAGAGAAATAATTACATAACTGTATAATTACTGTTATGAAAAGTATCATGAAAGAAAACATCAAAGTGAGAGGAAGAGGTATGGCTGGGTCATAAGAGTAGACCTCGCAGATCACTCATCCTGCCAGTGAACAAAAGTTGGCCTAGTAAAGTGGGGAGGGAGCCCACAGGCAGAGGGAGGGCCATCTGATTTAGCCTTGAAGCAGTTAGGTGTTTAGTGCCCTCATCTGAGGTCACGGTAGTAACAAGTAGAAAAAATCTATAGAGAATGACTAGAATGGAAGAATTGAGGGGATTGTTTACTGCTTAGCTTTGAGAGTAAGGGAATAGGAAAAAATAAAGATATTTCTAGTTCACTAGCATATAAGCTTCTTGAGAACAATAGCCATGCTTATGCATACTTGAATCACATTGTCCAGTAGAGTAGTTGACACATAGATGTGCAATAAACATTTGTTGAATCAGGTAATTGGTTAATTTTTCCTTATTTGTTAGATTTTTTTTCCCTGCAGTTAAAGTAGAAAGTCCTTGATAATGAGAGATGTCGTATACATCTATGTCCTCCAAAATATTAGATACATAAAAGACAATAAATACTGTTGATTTATTATATTTAGTTCATTGATTGCTTGAATTAAGTTCAGAAATTACACAAACTGATAGCCTGTTTAGTTATACATGACTGTCAACAATGCTAAACAATATTCTGGATTTATAACAGTCAGAAGTAGCTTTTCCTCAAAATTTGTAGCAGTTGGGCACCATGGGACAAATTCTATAAAATTTGGGCACTTATATATTTTGACTCTTGGGTTTCATTTGGAAAAGAAAGATGTAAAATAGTAAAAGAAGTATTAGTTCATTTTCTATCGGCATTAAGATTTGCATTTCTAATTTATTGAGACATGTAATGCTAGTATTTTAAGATCCTCTGTGAATATAGTGTTAAGTACTTGAATGGAATCTAAGTTTTTCATTCTTCCTGAATTTCTTTATTCACTTACAGAAATACATCTGAAAGAGTAATTTACTATGAAAAGATTAACATTTTTTAGGTTGCATATGAAATTTGCCATAAGTCATTTCAATATAATTCTTGAAGAATACTCAGCATGGCAGTTAGACTTCCAGACCTGTATTTACGTAGAGTTTCTCCTAAGACTTTGTTTTCTGTAAATCAGTAATAATCACAGAGATATAATTTACCTGGTTGAAATATGAGGAAAAAAATCATCAGTCATCACAAGTTCATAAAACTAGGCATTTTATGTAAGCAGTTCACTAATGGGTGAACATAATGTATATGATACAAGCTCCTCTCAAGCTTTGGGATATGTGGTCATTGGAGATGGTTTTCTAAAAGCTGTTAATAAACCAAGTAAAACCTTCAGAAGCACATTTTAGGACTAAGAGCCTAATTTTAGTGGAATCTGTGTTCATCTATAAAAAGAAGCCTAGCAAAGGGCCTGAAGTAGTTCCACAGATATTTACATTTATATGTGTTATAAAATTATTTGCTTTTCGTATAAATACAGGCAGAGCATGCAGTCATCCATCTCCACAAAGTCATGTCTTTCAACTGCATGTATTAATGACATGGATGTCTGTTATTTTCATATCCTGAAAAAGAAATGTAAATATCCTTCCTACTGTATTAGTCTGTCGATATTTGTAGCCATTCTCTATTTTGAAATATGTTTTACAAATTTTGCTATGATGTTTAAGGCCTTTGGAACAATAATTTAAATCTATTTAATCCATACTTTACCAGACTATTCAAGGATTTGGTCCCATCTTTTCATTTCTGATTAGTATAATCTGATTATCACTCATTTTTATTTATTCATATTTCAAACTAGTTGAAAAATTGTCATCTATTTTTTAGTGATCTCTGCATGGCATTCTCCACAACTTTATATATGACTGCGTACAGCCAGTTGTAGATTATCCATAAGGTAATGGAGCAGAGGAATACCACGTAAAAAAACATAGTTCAGTTGGAAAAAACGTTAAGGCAGGAGTCTTAATTCAAGTCTAAGCTCTTTTTCTATTATGGAAGACAAAGTTCCCATCCATTACAGCATTTGGATTTAATAGTCTGTGTTAATTAATTCACACTTAGTTTTAATGAAGCTTAGTATATAAATGAAGCCCATTTATGGTCCAGATATATGTAACAATTTCACACAAAGAAAAATCCTCTCAAAAACTCCAAAAGAGGGTGTATCGTCAAGGGAAACTGAGTTTTTGTGATGAATATGCTCAAGACTGTTACCCAAAAGACAACAAAGCAAATATCCTGCTAAAAGAGATTTCACTTGTATCATCTTCCTGTAGCTAAAGTGGTGACTCTTGCTGAATTAATCTAGAGTTAGAGTGCAGCCAGACTTCATCACGTTGGCCAGTGAAGTTAGTTCTCAGAGATACGAGGATTTTGCTTCCATCCAAGCTGATCAGGAAGGCTTTAGAAGGGAAACCAAAAAAGCCTCTCTTGATAATAGCCAAGCAATGAATAGTGAACTAATTATTAATTCTGAGTTCTATTCACTTGTTATCTCCCCTTCCTTAGTGCTCATTTGCATAATACTTTTGATCTGGTCCTTATCTTCACATATTATTTACATAGTTTATATATGCATTAAATAAAGTTGGTGATGATTCTGCTAATAATAGAAACAAGTAAAATTTTGTTCATGCTATTAAACATTTAAGTAATTTAAAGTTATATCTTTTGATTCTGGCCTCTTCAAAAACAACTTTAAACTGAAATGCAAAAGTTCTCTGATTCTGAGTATCAAATAGTGGCCAATGAAATTATGTGTTATTACTGTTTTCTAAAAGATGCAAAGTTTTCATGACAGGAGATTGAGAAACAGAGGTTTTACTATAAAATCATCCATATATTTTTAGCCAATTTTAGCTTTGGTAAAATCTCTGTAAATCATTTTTTCAATTCTGTCAGTGCCTAGAGTGATTTCTATTATTTATAATGTTTTTCCCCAACAATACTAACTGTTGTGCTACACAATTTTTAGGGTGAGTTTTCCTTAAGTGACCTGCCTTGCAAAGGAACAGAGGTATTTCAGCCTTCAAAACTAAATCAGATTATAGATGGACAGATAAAATTATTAATTTCTGTCTTGAATAGATTATAATGCTTATAATGGTATTACACTATAACAGAGCAGGCTTGAAATTAATTGATCTCACTCTTTGCAAAAGATAGATGTATATTCATAAGAGTTGAAAGAAACATAATTTTTTACTTTGTATGTAAGGCTAGTTTTCTGAAGACATCTTACCGGTAGGATAATCTAACAACATGCTGTGAATAAATTTCCAAACAAAGCTTTTGGTCAATGGTCAGGGTTGTTTTTTTTTTTTTTTAAAGGAAAATCATCACAAATATTGACATGTATGAATATAGTAGATACATAATTCACAGTATCACCTTGGGTCAATTCTTTTTTCTTCTCACTTAGGAACTAGCAGTAGGTCCACTGAATAGCTTTTTATTCCCTTCCCATCATTTTTGACTTCCAAACCTCCAACTTCACTGATGCAGCGAAACTATGATTTATGTTAAAATGTTTAAAACACCGTAAAGCAGTTTGAGCCTTTCACAAATATCTTTGAGCAAGAAGTTGGTGTCCACATTTACCTTAAAGAGAATAGGCTGCCTTAAATTTTCAAAGGGACTCTCTTTAGAGGCTTTAGAGCATCGTAGGTAGGAGGCAGCAGTGAGAATATAAGGTGGAAGTGAAATTGAGACCCTTTATATAGCCACAGCTACATTAGGACACATGGCAAAGACCACAGAAGGCACTATGCCAGCCAGGCAAGCAGTGCTCAGGTGTTAGCACATGTTACAGTACAGAGCCACCTATGGTGAGAGCTACTCATCAGCACATTGAAATGCTAGGAGCACTGCTATAGTAGCCAAGGCATTTCTAAGGGCCGCTTATGTGACTCATTATAGTGACTAAAAATGGAGATAGAGCTAGATTGTTTTGTGCTCTCTAAAGTCAGATGGGAGACTATGCACTGAAGTGTAGGATGTTTTTACAAGGTACACATGATGTAGTTCAGGTTCAGGTTTCAATGCTTCCCCTCTCACAAGCAAAAATCAACCATACCACTTTTGAGAATCATTTCTATTTACGTATTTTTCTCCTTCTTTAGCTTGCTAAATTTATTGAGGTCTACAGCAAAGGTTTAAACTTGTTATAAATAATACATCTATAGTACCTAAGGAAGATGATAAAAATCATTGAGTATATACGTGAGTTGGGTTTGATTTAAATTACATATATTTCAGTTATTGACATCACTAATCAAAAAGAGCCCCTTTAAAATATTTAACGTTAAATCTTTTTATCTTTTTCGTAGCTCACTGAAGATTCTTTCAAGATTCTTTATTGACTGTACATATACAGAAGGTACTAACATTTGAGTGTCTATTTTTTGTTTTCTTCAAGGGTATATTTACATAGGCTATTTGCTCCACACAATTACCTTATGAAGGTAGTTGTTGTTAATCCTAATTTTATAAATGAGGAAACTGAGACCTAGTGAGGTTAGATAACTTGCCCAAGGCCCATAACTAGCAAATGACTGGAGCCACACAGTCTGAACCAAGTCATGAGACTTCAGCCTGCACATTTAACCAAATATTTCAACAATTGGTCTTGCTTGATGTATGTATTTAACAAAATTCTTCACTTCTCAAATATTTATAGGCTAAAGGCATATATTATACATTTTGAAGTAATTTGTTTCAGATTAACACATTAACTGCCATGTGAGTTGTGTTTAACTCACACTAATTTTGAGCCCAGGGCCTCGTGAAACAAAACCTGGGCAAAACCCTGCAGTTGGTTTGTGAAAATCTTATTGTTGATGTTCTTATTGTTACAGTTAATATTGACAAATTCTGAAAATGTGGATTAAATGACTAGCGGTCAAAAAATTTCATTTTTCCTTAAATTTCTCATTAAATTAGAAAAGATTGTTTTGGAAGTTTTTATTCTATTTTTATAATAAAACACCATGGCCCCAAGGACCTGTGTGTGGTCCTTGTCTAGTGTGGCAGTCAATATGTTAATTTTATACTTCCATAGAAAGTCAGTGGTATTTCACTTTCTTTACCAGAGTTAAGTAAAATTCCATATTTTATCTGATCTGAGATGACTTTGATTATAAGACACTTTATTATTTTGCATACTACCAAGAAAAAAATATTATTAAACTATAACTATGACAGCTCTTTTAGACTTACTTGGACATAGGTTTTAATATATGCCTCTTTTTTATATGTGTAATATTTGTAAAATAAATGGTTTAAGGTGTTCTTATAACTCTATCATATTCGGAGTCCAGCTTTTCTGATTGACTTTTTGACTCTATAGTTTATGTCCACATTTTTCAGCCCACTATCATCTTTTTGTGGCCTCAATAACACTGGTGATCCAGTGTTTCTTTAAAAACTACTCCTATGTCTGGGATTTTATTCCAAGCCAATGTTTGTTTATTAAAAGTGTTAGTACTTAAATTCCATTTCAGTTCTAAACTTGATGTTTCCCAGATTATGACCAAGTGATTTCTAGTTCACTATAGGAACTGGAATTTTAATTAGCAAACACGTGTCTTAATGTGTTTGCCCCTAGCCATCAGTTTCTATATTGTATGTTCATCCAGACATGCCAGGCTATGTGCAAAGATGATGGGTTGTGAGTCAGGGAAGGAATTTGAGATGGAAAGTAAGACTTGGGGGATTATCAAGGCATACATTTTTTAAAAAGCTAGGGTCACAGGCAGTGTTTAAAAGTAGGTGTCAACGGAAGTATCAAGAACTGAACAATGTGAACGTCTGCTAAGAGGATCCCAAGGAGTACTCCGATTAGTAGGTTAATGAGTTGCCAAAATTACAGTAAGCTTTGAGAGAAAAATCCCTTCATATACTAGGCTATTTGCCTGACAGGACCTGAAATCACTACTCATTCAAGTCTTTTTGACAATAAATATTATTTACTTCTTTCCTTTAAAAGGACAACTTAAATTTTATTAAGAAAAATTCAGAACCTAAACTGTTGAAGATACCATTAGTTTCTAAGCAGAACTAGCATGGTTCTAACAGGCTGATGTGACAGTACCTTAACCAGAAGTGACACACAAGTAGGTTAAGTCAATGTTGGCTGCTTCCGCATTCACAGCTATGGGATGGGCAGGGAGGAGACAAACCAGCAGGCAGATCCTGAGACTCGGCAGTGCTGCTGAGTGCTTTCATAGTTAAGAATTGACCTCACCCAGCTTGAGCAAGAGCGAGACCCCGTCTCTACTAAAAATAGAAAGAAATTATCTGGCCAACTAAAAATATAGAAAAAATTAGCCGGGCATGGTGGCGCATGCCTGTAGTCCCAGCTACTCAGGAGGCTGAGGCAGAAGGATTGCTTAAGCCCAGGAGTTTGAGGTTGCTGTGAGCTAGGCTGACGCCACGGCACTCACTCTAGCCCGGGCAACAAAGCGAGACTCTGTCTCAAAAAAAAAAAAAAAGAAAAGAAAAGAAAAAAAAAAAAGAATTGACCTCACTGCTGATCCAGAGAACAATGTTGACCAAAAAGCCTATTGCCACCTATTTTTAAATACTCCTTAAAGATCATCTGAATATTTTTCTCAGTTCTGCATAATTAACATTCCTAGAAAGTACATGCAAGGGTTACCCTTCTAGAGACTCTGATGAGGGGCCCTAGGCCCTGGAGGCATGGGAGAGAGGCAGCTTTCTTAGGCTTTGCAAGTGACCCTTTACGTATAGGGTTCACTCCACAGGTTAAATAAGTGCATCACTCATGCAGTAGACTCTTGTTTTGTTGGACAGTCTTTTGAAGTACTTTTTCTTCATGATTTTACATAACTAATTTAATAAAGTTTAATACTTTCCCATAGAACTTTAAATCAAGGAAAAACTGAAATTCCAGTTTAAAGAACCTTACAAATGATGTTTTTGGAGTGTTTTGAACTCCCTCTAGATTTGAGGCCAACAGGAAGCCAGCTGGTCGTTTTCGAAGGGAAACTTTACCCAACAAAAGAATAAAGAATTGTTTTGCCCTTCTGCTTGCATTCAGACATGAGATCATAGCAGTGTTTCAGTATATCTTCTGAATCACTGGTATCCCCAGCTAAACAATTTAGTCATTTCTTTGTGAACAATTTACTTAAGGTAAAACTACCAAAATTGTAACCTATAAAAAAAAAAAGGACCAAATTAGCAGCCAGAGAACCCCAGCATTTTTAAACAAGTATTCCTGAAATGTAAGATGCTAACTTAAAATCCGGGTGTCAGAATTAATCCCAAGATATTCCTGCTAAAAATCAGTGTAATGGGGGTTGTGGGGGGAAATGTGATATCTTAGATTTGAAGATTAAAGAAAGGAATGTTTTTCAAAATTAATGTGCAGAGTATGGGGGTGTGTGAAGGTTGAACAAACATCTGAGCTCACATGTAGAACTTCCTTCAGGATACCCTTTGGAATTTATTGTAAGTTGAAATTGTATAGGATATTCTAACAGAAGCATTTATATACTTGATGAAAGGAATATATGAAGCAGCTACAAAGAGAACAGGGAAGATTGACAAACACCAAAAACACTTTATTTCCTAAGTTGTATTTCGCACTGCTCTACAAAGATGGATTATTAAAGGAGCAGCCCATAAAGTAGATGAAGCAAGAATGTTCTCTGAAAGATTCAAATTTACTAACACAGATAAAATTTTAGTTGTTATTACAAAATAGCCCCAAAAGTACATATTTATTTACTTTGGAATCAAGTATAAGAAAATGTACAAATATAAAAACTTAGCATTAAACTGCTCTACTATAGTACTCATTTCAGGAATATTAAGTCTCAGAGGGTATAGTTTATTGTACTTTTGTATACTATCCATAAAAGTATCTCTTATGAAAATTTACTTTAACTCTCATTTTCTTAAGTGCAATCAGCACTACTTTGGGCTCTGCAGAGTCAAGTAGAACAAATGGTTAATGAGAGTTCATTAGACAGTTTATCTGGGGCCAGATCACACTTCTTCATATATTAGGGACTCAAGACATGTTCATGGAAATGAAGTAAACAAGTTGTAGTGTATTAAGACTTTGTATTCTTCATCTTTTTCTTTCCCTTTTCAGAGGCCTTACTTCAATCTCTTACTGCCCCAAACCACTTTTTTATTATGCCTTGTCGGTGACCCATTCCTTTCTGCATGTCCTTGCCTCTTTAATCCTACTTCTCCCATCTACTACTTGTCACCATCTCTAGTTGCACATTTACCTCCTTTTTTTTTTTTTAACTCTCATTTTATGGCCCAGCCATTCCGCTTCCTGCCCGCCCAGTCTTTCCCCATGCCAACAAATACAGACATAAATGGAGTAGTTTAGAGACCATTCTACCCAGTCTAAGGCCTGACTTTCCAACTCTTCTGATTATTTGTAATTCTACAGTCACAGAAAGAGCATCAAGGAGTGCGTACAAAGCTTTTTTTTGTTCTTTTAGTAGTATATTTTTTAATCGAAGCGTAATTTGCATACAGTAAGATTCACCCTTTCTAGTGTACAGTTTTATGAGTTTTGACAAATTTGTGCAGTTGTGTAGCCACCAACATGATCAAGGTAAAAGAAAGTTCTCTCACTCCAAAAAATTATCTCGTGCTCTTCTGTAGTCAGATCCTCTCCCTACTCCCATTCCCTGGGAATCACTGATTTATTTTTTACTTTTTCCATGTCATATAAAGGAAATCATACATTGTGTAGCCTTTTTTTTTTTTTTAGATGTGGTAAATATACATAACATAAAATTTGCCATCTTAACTATTTTTAAGTGTATAATTCAGTAATGTTATGTGCATCATCATGCAGTGGTTTCCTTTTATGCCTCATTTGAGTTTTTTAAATCATAAAAGGGTGTTGAAGTTTTGTCAGATGCTTTTTCTGCTTCAGTTGAGATGATTATGTGTTTTTTTCCTTCATTCTGTTACTGTGTATGTTGCCTTGATTTTTGTATGTTGAACCATCTTTGCGTTCTAGGATCTCTTCATATTTTTAATAGTGTTATTCAAGGAAAAGGTTTTAATTTTATGAAGTCCCTTTTATCAATTTCTTAAATGTTCCATGCTTTTGGTACTGTATCTAAGAAATCTTTGCTTAACCCAAGGTCACAAAGGTTTTCTCCTAGAAGTTTTATAGTTTTAGCTAATTTTTGTATAGGATATGAGATACGGATTGAGATTTATTTATTTTTGTATGTGGTTATCCAGTTGTTTGAGCAACATTTGTTTAAAAAACTTATTTCTCCTTTGAATTGTCTTTTATAAAATCATCTTGATTTTAATAATTCCCAGATACTTTCATCTCTTTGTGTAGATCCACATTTCTGTCAGGGATCATACTCCTTCATTTGAAGAACTTCCTGTAATAGTTCTTATAGTGTGTGTCTACTGGTAATGAATTCTCTGAGCTCTTGTTTGTCTGAAAAACTCTGTATTTCACCTTTATTTTAAAGGATATTTTCCTAGTATGTAGAATTCTGGGTTGAGAATTGTTTTATTTTAATACTGTCACTCCATTGTCTTCTGGATTGCATAGTTAGTGATGAGAAGCCTACTTATACAGTAGTCTCCTTTAACCATGGGAGGTATGTTCCAAGACCTCCTGTGGATGCCTGAAATCGTGGATAGTAATGAATCCTATATATATATATACTATGTTTTTTCCTATACGTACATACCTGTGATAAATTTTAATTTACAAAGTAGGCACAGATTAACAACAATAATACAGTAGAACAATGATAACAATATACCATAATTATATATAATTAGTTACCTGAATGTGGTCTTTCTCTCCCTCTCAAAATAGCTTATTTTAATATATTAATGATATTTTTGGACTGTGGTTGACTGCAGGTAACCGAAACCACAGAAAACAAAACCATGCATAAGCGGGGACTACTGTAATTGTTATTTTTGTTCCTCTGATTTTAACGTTTTTGTGCTTTTTGGATCTGTGGTTTCACGTCTTTTATTTTTATTTTTTGAAAATACTCAGCCTGTATGTCTTCAAATATGTCTTCTGCCTTCTTCTCTCTTCTCCTGTGATTCCAGTTACACATGTTAGACAGTTTAATATGGCCCTTTATGCCTTGGATACTGTTTCTTTTTTTCTCTTTGTGTTTCAGTTTAGCTAGTTTCTAGTCATCTGTTTTCATGTTCACTGACTTTTTTTTTTTTTTTTTTTTTTTTTTT
>JAQIFY010004827.1:0-11476 GCA_028533085.1 Varecia variegata | reverse complement strand
CAGGCATATACCCGTCCCCTCCCCCACCCCCAACACCCCGAGTCAGCAAACCTCTCTTCTTTTAGTAGTTTCAAGTCATGCATTTACTTAATGTTTCTTTCCTTACTATACATCATTTCCAGAGGTAAAATTTTCAAACCTATATGACAAGGAGTAAGTACAGCCATACACCAGTATATGCAAAACAATCCTCATCTATGCCTACTGTCCCACGGTGGATATTAATAGCACCACTTTTCATTCAGAAGTATCCTGGTTTGGATGATGATGCATATGGTGCCCCTGACTATAAGTGAGTGTGACAGTTCATTTGTACTGCTGTTTGGTCCATGTGGCACCTTCCTCCCAGACCCAGCCAGCCATCGTTTGGACCCAGCAACTGTCTGAGGACAAGCTGTCTATGTTCTAGATGTTGGAAATACAGTTGAGTAAAATAGCAACCCTTTCCAGAAGGAGCTCACAGTCCTAACAGGGGAGAGTCCACAAATTAGGTCCTAACACAGCCTAAGAAATCTGGGTGGGGACAGAGGGGCAGGGAGTGGCTCTGCCTGAGGAAACTGGGAAAGACCCCATAGAAGGTGCAGCACTGGACCAGGTGACATGGACCTCCAAAGTGCTGACTTTGGCACGTACCTCTTATTTTTATTAGATGATCCAAAGCTAAGACGTTTACCATTCACAAGGCTCACAGATTGCTGACTTGGGAGAATGACATCAGGGCTACCTTTCCGACAATGAAGTCGGGCGACATCATCCCCAAGGTCGGTCTTGGAGTGGCTTCCCAGGTGAGCATGCAGGTAGGAGAGCAGAGTGGGGAGTGCTGGTGCCACATGCCAGTCCCAGGACACCCTCAAGTCCCTGGCAGAGGGACCTACGGGATTCCAGAATCAGGAATGCCCTGAAGCTCTAGGAGGAGGAAAGGGCATGACCAGCTGCAGAGTACTCAGTCGGGACACGTGGGTGCCAAGCCAACCCTGCTGCCGTCAAGCAAGTCACTTCACCTCTCCAGCCCTAGTTTATCTGGAAAATGAAAGTGTGAAACTAAATCATCTACAGAGTTTTTGCTTTAAAACTGTGATTTGTTGCATAGTGAGCCAATTACAAATTCTTAAATCAAGTTTTCTCTAACTGATGAGATAATTTGAGAAGATTCAGAAAAATCAGAGCCAATTTAATGTAACTTCGCCTTTGTTCATGCATTTGCTTGTAACCACAAAAGCTTTGACACTGATGAAGACCTTCATCAAAAGACCTCTCTGCATTTGCATACCGAGTTGCAGATGCAGGGGTGGTTAGAAAGAGAGAAACCAGCCAAGAAAAACTGGCCAGTAGGATAGTACAGTTCCTGGTTCTTGCTTTCCTCAAACCAGACTGTGTCGGGTGCAGGGCTGACATAATTTTCCAATCTAAACCTGGCGCCTTTCTCTGCCTCCTCGGAGTAGAAAAGCAGGACTCAGAAGCACTCTGCGGGAAAGCCTTTCGGACTCCTTTTTGTTCTTTGGCTCCCACTGACAAACACTTATTCTGTTTTTAATGTCACAAGTTGGAGGCAGTCCTGGGGGGCAGAGCAAGGTGGCTGAATAGAAACCTCCAGCGATCACCCCGCCAACACACACGCCAACACCAAACTCAACAACTACCCACGCAAGCAAGAAGAACCGAAACTCAGGTGAGTGATCATATTACCTGGTTTTAACGTTGTATCAAGGAAAGAGGCGCTGACGAGGGCAGAAAGGACAGTCTTGCGTTGCCTACGCCACCACCCCGTCCCCAGCAGTGAGTGGAGAGAGAACTCACGGAATGAATGAATGAATGAATGAAGGAGTGTGCATCACACACTGTCACGGCTCACTCGTTGGAGATTCCCAGGCTCTGAGTTTTATCCCTAGCTCAGGTGAAGGAAATTTTCAGCTTTCTTCTTAGAGGGATGGTATTAGGACCTACGTGCTAATGTGTCCAAAGCACTTAGGGCTGTTTAGATGAACATTTATATTAAATAGATAAGATTAACCTCAGAAGGTTCTTTGATTTCCCCCCAAATATATGATACATGGCAAGTTGGGGTTTTGCTTTTTCTGACTCTGGCTTAAAGGGAATTGGAATAGCCGAGCCCATCTAGCTGTTATTTGTGGATACAGGAACATAACTAATATTCCTGAAATGTAGCTTTCTTGATCCAGTCTCTGTTTTGTGATGTTTTCAAAGAGCTTAACTGGCGCCCTACATATTTCTGGGTTTTTAGCCCAACAATTTCTCTAGAGACCAGCAGGAGTGCCCTGTAGCCAGAGGGTTCACATTGGTAGTGTGGAAGGTGAGAGCAGCTGTGGGTGCCAGACCCAGATGGCAACAGGGACAGGGAGGAGATGGGGCAGGGTGGCTCTGGGGACACTGCACGCAGGTGGGCACACAGCCACCTGTGTGGTCACCATGGCGACGGTGGAGCCACTCAGCTGCTGCTGCAGCTTCTTGACCATCGTCCTTGTGCACAGTCAGTGCCCAGGTCTGCTCCCTGCTGTGCTGGTGGCCAAGGACACAACAGTGACTGCAGGACAGAGGACAGTACAGAGCTGCAGGGAAGGTCAGAGAGGTGGCATCGAAACCAAACCTTCAGGCACTGGCAGAGCTCTGACAGGTGGGCCTGAGGAAGAAGGGCTTTCTGACCAAGTGGACGGACGCAACCATGGCACGGAGGCAGGAGCGAGGACGGACCTGTCCCCAAGGCTCTGGTGACATGAGGTCCCTGGTGACGGTCAGCAAAGTCAAGACAGAGCTTTGTCCTAAAGTGATAACAAAAAGGGAGCCGTCCCACCAGAGGGGCGAGGGAGGAGGGAGCCGGCAGAGGGCTGCAGGCTGATTTGAGAGGGCGGCCAGACACCCCAGCACGCGCCGTGAGACCTGGAGCACGCTGGTGGCAGTGGAAAAGGAAAGGACGAGAGAGATCTGGAAGACCATTACAAATGTGATACGACCTTTCCCTTGCCTGGACCTGCAGGGTCAAGTCGTGAGCCGGATTACAACATGGCACTTGGGGCCAAGTCATGGGCACGATTCCCTCCTCCATCCACCTCCCATCATTTAAAAGTATTTCTCGAGGGTCCCCGAGGCACTGGCCAGTGGCTTTCACTTACGCACGGGGGAGGCAGCCACGGAGAGGGAGGGCTGCCCTCCCTTACTTCTTGCCTTGTGGAAACCTAGCAGACAACTGTTTTCACTTTTCCATATTTGTTTCCCTTCTTCATAGATCCTGGTATTTTGACAATATTTCAAATTAATGGGATTCATTTAATGGTATATAAATCAGATCCAAGCAGGGACATTATAGTGAAAATGCTACGAGCCCCACAAGTCAGTCTTTTTAGTTGCCTGAAGTTTTAACCAAGTCCCTGAGCTTTGGCTAATGATGAAAGAGGCAGTGGAACAAGCAGACTCGTCTCTTGTCAAGTGGATGGATCTGGTGGATTCCAGGACACTCCCGGAGGGAGCCAGGAACAACCATCTACGGGTCTCAAAGTGGAGATGTTGGCAAGCCGGGCCCGGGAGCCGTTTCACAAATGTCAGGGCAGCCTGGGGAGAGACACGGAAGGAAGAAAAATGCAATCCACATCTGGGAGTGTTTAGAGTCGGGAACAGACCATTTGGGTGGGGGAGGGAGGAATTCCCTTTACTTCTCAATCGATAAATCATTGCCACACACTTCCTCTCCACTGGCATTTTTATCTCCTTCCTCCTCCTCGTCCTCTCTAACTACATTTATACACTCTTATTAAACCAAAGATTTATATGAATGTTAAGTCATTTCTACATGTGTAATGTCAAAATGTTGGCTTCATCCTTCCCAGGACACCAAAGTCTATGTGAAATCAAACTATAAAGGAGACGAACTGTCTCTTTGGTGCCTGGATTTCCTGTCTCCAGGGAAGAGATCTTTGGGTGGAGGTGGTCAGGAGGGCTTCCTGGAGAAGGAGGCCTTGGAGCCAGGTCTAAAGGAGGGGACTACTGTGGTTGGAGAGAATGGGGTAGGAATTCCAGGGGAAGGGAAAAAGGAATGAACAACTTCAGGAGTTATCTATAAGCGTATCTAGCTGTATTGCGCTTCACTTTATCACGCTTGGCAGATGCTGCATTTTTTACAGGTGAAGCTCGTGGCAACCCTGCACCAAGCAAGTCTACCGGCACCATCTTTCCAACAGCGAGTGCTCACTTCCTGTCGCTGTGTCAGCATCTCCTGGCAATAAAGTATTTTTAAAGTAAGGTATGTAGATTGATTTTGTAGACATGATGCTATTCCACCCTCAATAAACTACAGTGTAGTTTAAAAGTAACTTTCACATGCACCGGGAAGCCACTCGATCTGTGTGACATGTGCTTTACTGCGGTGGTCTGGAGCCGAACCCGAAACATCTCTGCAGCACGCCTGTATATCTTCCTAGAGGGCTAATACTCTCAAAGGCTCCTCTAAACGTAAACGTTCAGGCATGCGGAAGACATTTGTTGTTTTGGAGATGGTTTTTAGCATCTTTCAGAGAGCAGTTAAGCCGGCTGTCTTTGCTAAGAATGACGTCACCAGAGAGAAGGGCCCAGCTTTGTGCCTCCTGCGGGTCACGTCACTTTGCCCAGAGATGACTCTGTTCCAGGCTGTAGACACAGAGAGTGCCCCAGACCCGGTGTCACCTGACTTGGTGACAGACCATGCCATCTCAGAGAAAACCGTCCCTACAATCAGAAAAACAGTCTGAAATGTTCACAGCACACGTCCTGCCCAGAGCAGAGGTGTAAAATCATCTTCGTGTCGTCCCTGTCTTGCCTGTCCCTCCTTCGTCATGGTCATGAACACCACCCTCCAAGCGCACAGTGATTCCCTAAAGAAACCAGGTCTTTCCCATCCACTGCCCGTTCTCCGTGGCGTCGAGATAACCGCAGAGGGCAGGGCGGCACCTGGACGCAGCAGCGGCAGGCGTGGGCACAAATGCCCGTCCTCGGGGCCTCGCCTGCACGCCTGCCGAAAGCCTCTGCAAGCAAGGCCGGCGCCATCTGTCGCGTGTCCCGCCATGGCTCAGGCCGCCAAAAGACTTCCCTCCCCAAACTGTCATCTGTTTGCCACAGCGCCTGGGATTTCAGGCAGGTTCAGCACTGGCCTCACACAATGTCACAGCTGGTCCCTCGGCTGTAAGAAGCAGGCTTGGACCGGCCCTGCAGTTTTCCTATTACCTTCCAGGTATCGCCAAGGGGGACCGTGGGCTCACAAATCACTGTTTGGGACAGCAAATTCAGTCAACAGACATTGGTACGAAGAGCCTACATGGCATTCAGCTGTGCGGCAGGCACTTTGGGATGGGCGGCAGGGAAAGAGGATGGAACCCTGGGCTTATCCTCAGCGAAAACAAAACACCAAGGAACCTCATGTAGATACATACGACAAACACAGCACGTGGAAGCGCCACGTGGACATGAAGTCGGGGGGGGGGGGGTGGAGTCACCAGCGTGTGCAGAGAGACGGGCTTTCACGTGTCACCTCTCACGCATTTGACACATCACCCTAGAACGCTGGCATAGTCACCCCATCTTAAAGATGAAGAAACTGAGGCTTAGGTATTTGGCAGGAGCTTCCTATGAACCACACTTCGCCCCTCGGCCCACTTGCGTGGCACGCAGCGGCCGGGTGACAGTGCCCCCTTCAAGCACCCTCCTCGTCACTGTCTCAGGGCTTCTCTCGAGCCTTTGAATCTCGTCAGCCCCCAGGGGAGCTTCAACCACGGGAGATGAAAGTGGAGTCAACAAATAAAGGAGGGCCCAGCCTCCCGTCCTTCGGGGGTGCAATTCTGGGTGCTTTTAACACAGCTCCCCAAGAGTGCCCGGCGGCCTGGGTCCCAGCTGCCCACAGCGGTGACCAATTTGATGACACATAATTGTTTGGTTTTTCCTACTTCCATTCCCTCATGCCAGCTTCCCCGATGACCTCTCGACCAACCGCACACCATCCTTGTCCTTGTCACGTCTCTGCTTTTAGGGGAGCCCAAAGTGAGACAACAGGCTAAGGAGCTTGTTAATGTCACACGTGGCTGGGAAGTGGCTGAGCCAGGACTTAGACCAACCCGGGGGTTCTGCCTCCCACAGGCGTTCTCTGTGCCCTGCATGGCCCTGTCTCCCTGGAGGGGAAGCTCCCCAAAGTGGGAAGCTGCGAGCCAAACCTCGAGGGAAGTGACAGCTCAACCGGCACGGGAGAAAGCAACCGTGCTTTGGTAGCACGACAGCCTGCTCGAAGGCACAGAGGAGAGAACAGAAAGCTTTGACAAGGACAGCAAGAGGCACCTCCTGGGACCTTGGCTGCGCAGAGGTGAGGGGTGGAGGTGACAGATGAGAGAACCACTGCTCCACTCAGTCACCTGCAGCTCCTGGGTCATGAAGTAACGTGACACTGGCGACATCTGGGATGTGGTTAGGTGGTGTAGATTCAAGCCGGTTGGGACCCAAAGGCAGTGATGCCAGCTGAGTGTTTTCTTGTCCTTATTTACAATTGTCCAACAGGTCATTCTGGTTCCCTATGAAGCAGCAAAGGGCACCTAGAACACAGAACCAAATGTCCTAGTCTAAGGCTTCCTCGCTCATACTCCTGGGTTGCGCAAGGCTCGGGTCTGTCGACCAACCCTGAGTCACATGGCCAGGGTATGCAAGGGTGGCAGTTCTCAAAGTGTGGTCCCTGGACCAGCAGACCAGCAGCATCTGGGAACTTGTTAAAAATGAAAGTTCTTGGGCCGGGCGCGGTGGCTCACGCCTGTAATCCTAGCACTCTGGGAGGCCGAGACGGGTGGATCGCTCGAGGTCAGGAGTTTAAGACCAGCCTGAGCACGAGGGAGACCCCATCTCTACTAAAAATAGAAAGAAATTATCTGGCCAACTAAAATATATATAGAAAAAAATTAGCCAGGCATGGTGGCGCATGCCTGTAGTCCCAGCTACTCGGGAGGCTGAGGCAGGAGGATTGTTTAAGCCCAGGAGTTTGAGGTTGCTGTGAGCTAGGCTGACGCCACGGCACTCACTCTAGCCTGGGCAACAAAGTGAGACTCTGTCTCAAAAAAAAAAAAAAAGAAAGTTCTTGGTCCCCACTGAAGACCTACCAAAATCAAACTCCCAGGGCGGCACCCGGAGCTCTGATTTAGCAAGGAGACCCTGCCGCTCTCAAGCTCGGGCAGCACGGCCCTGGGCGCTGTCAGAATTTTCTGTTTTAACCATAATCTTCATCCTATTGCTCTTAGTCCCAAAGAACACCCTCACCACAACCTGTGGGGAAAGAGAAAACAGAAGTTAGTCAGTTTTTTGATAGAGGTTCTCACTAAAACCTAGGTGAAACGTCTAACTAACACAGAAATTTCCAACTGATGGAAAACGTCTGACCACTGCAAGAGTTCACAGTGCCTGCCGCAGACGAGTCTCCACGGTGTCAATGGCATTCTCCCACGTAGGGAGGTAGGTTAAAACACGTGACAGTGTGTAAGCGTAGATGCCAAAGGAACAAAATCAAGTACACAATTAATTACTTCAAGTGATAAGGGTAATTTCTACTGGAAGAGACTTGAGAGATACGAGCAGAACACACAGCGTTTCCTGACTCGTGCGCTCTGGGCATACCCAGGACCACAGACAGGGCGAGCGCCTGTCCTGACCTCAAGGGTGACCAGGTTCAGCTCAAACAGGGTGCGGCGGTTTTCCTGTAGAGGCTCACTCATCCTTCTCGAGACCAGCCGGCCTGGCTCCTTGTGCCCCTCTCGAAAGATTTTTTTAAATAGAGCTGATCCAGGGAGGGGAGTTCCAGGGCCATGGCTGCCAGCCAAGACGTCAGATGTGTCACGGGAACATTGCTTATCACCTTGGGTTTTCAGTCGTTATGCTGAGAAATTAGCACTGTGTTTGGGCAATGAGTGACTTAGAAGCTTTGATAAATTGTGCCCATCTATTATTCTCATTATTATTATATCCAGTGATTAACCTTAGACACATCAATGCAATGTTACGGATTTAACAAAAGACAAAGGAACCCTGTTCTGTGTTCTCAGTGCCATCACGAACTACGAGGGGTGAGAGGGGACAGTCTCAGGTGAGCCTTTTCCTCTGATGCCTCAGTTTCCTTATTCGCAAAGACAGGATTAATGGCGTAAACTATGGAACATTTGGTCGTTCACTCATAGTTTGCTCACAGTCACGGAGCCCTTGCTCTGAGTCAGGCGTTATTGTTCGCAACAGTAACCAAGACAGATACGGTTTTCCGTGTTGTGGCGTGTACCTTCCGGCGGGGACCCAAGAACAAACACTTCTGAGGAAAATAAGTGAAATGGCACTTGCAAAGGAAGCGTTCCACAGCTCAGGACACCAGGGACAGTTTGACACTTGTTGCTGTGTCTCCCTAATTTCTAAGAAAAGCATTCCAGGAGCTCACACCATGTTGTCTTAGTCCATTTTCTGCTGCTTCAAACACAATGCCAGAAACTGTGTACATTATAAAGAAAAGGAATTTATTTCTTACAGTTACGGAGGCTGAGCAGCCCAAGGCTGAGGGGCGGCAGCAGGTGCGGGTCTCCCTGCCCTCTGGTGGGGACCCTGCAGAGTCCAAGGCAGCGCAGGCATCGCATGGCAAAGGGCTCACGTGCCAGCTCAGGTCTCTCTTCCTCTTTAAAGCTGCCAGCCCCACTTCCATGGTAACCCATTAATCCATGAACCCATTAATTCATTAATCCATGAATGGATTAATCCATTTATGAGGGCAGAGTCCTGGTGACCCAATCACCTCTTAAAGGCTCCACCTCTCAATATTGCCACATTGGGGATTTAATTGCAATATGAGTTTCGTGGTGGACCAATATTCAAACCATAGCACATGTGAACTCTGATCGCGTGCAGAGATTAGGCAGAGTGTGCTCAAGGCCATCCGCAGCTGCCCTTGTGTGGGATACCGATCATTCATCACCAAGAGATCCAGTGCAATAACCCTGCTCTCACGCCCTTTCCGTCCCCCCCCATGGCGCTCAACATAAGGTAGCAAATGGAATGTTGATGTGGACCACTGCAAGGTTTTAAAGCATTTCAGTGAGAAATGCTTCATTTTGCAAACAGAGTCTACCGGCTGACCCAAATTCACAGAAAGAAAGAAAAACTGCCTCCACCCCAATTCTTGCTTAAGGGGATGTCTTGAATTGAATGTTTGTGTTCCCCCAAATTCATTTGCTGAGACCCTCCCCCTCCGCGTGATGGTATTAGGTGGTGAGGTCTGGGGTGTAATCAGGAGCAGATGAAGACATGAGGGTGGAGCCCTCACGAAAGGGATTGGTGCCCTTGTCAGAGTCTAATGGAACAAGAAGTTGGCAGCTTGCAACTGGGAGGAGGGCTCTCACTGGAGCCTGACCACGCTGGCACGCCATCCCGGACTTCCAGCCTACGGAATTGTGAGAAATAAATGTTTTTACTTAAGCCGCCCAGCCTGTGGTACTTTGCTACAATAGCCCCAACAGACTGAGACAGGTGCCTAGCACTAGAGCCATCCCGCCTATTTTCCTGAGTCTTGTCCGTGTGGACCGCTCAAATCACTGCGAGCTGGTGGCCTGTAAGCAACAGGAATTCATTTCTCAGAGCTGGAGGCCGGGAAGTTTGAGATCAAGGCGCTAGCAGATTCCGTGCCTCGTGAGGGCCTGCTTCCTGGTTCACAGATGGTGCCTTCCGATGGCACCTTCTCGCACATCTTCTCGTGGTGGCCGGGTGAGTGAGCTCCCCTGGGTCCCTTATAAGGGCATGAATCCCATGCATGAGGGCTCTGCCCTCCTGACCCAATTATCTCCTAAACGCCCACCTCCTAATACCGTCACCTTACCACTTAGGATTTCAACATGAATTCTGCCCACCTCCTAATACCGTCACCTTACCACTTAGGATTTCAACATGAATTCCGTGGGGACATAAACATTCAGACCACAGCCCCTAATTACATAGCTGGAGTCTGGCTATTTTTATTTCCCCCTGGAGTAGATAATAGACATAGACATAGATATAGACAAAATGTCTCTAATTTCAGAAAAATCATGTGTCAGGGCCATTTAGTTCCCCCGAGTTTCTTCTTACAATCTGCAAGAATTTCATTTTTCATTACCCTTCATCATCCAGAGCATAGACTTTACATACTTTGGCCAATGTTCCTGAGTTATCACACGCATATTATTTTGGAAACTTCTCTGGCAATAAATTATACTTAATTGAAAACAGTTAATGGGGTTGTACTTTTTTGAAAGCAAGAGTTATTTTTGCAACTGCTTTGAAAACAGCATGCGACCAAGTTTCACCCTTCCTGTGAATTTCAAAGCACGCTTGGAAATGTCAATTAAATTTCAAGACTACATCACCCACGTTATTAAACAAGGATTAGAAGAGAGACATCAGAGGGATTCAGGTCAGTGTGCAGAGCCTATACAGCATCAACTTAAATACAGAATAATACCCAAAAAACTCTCCTCAGGCGTTCAGCTTTACAAATACTCCTTCACTTACTGTGCAACCCAGGCTATTATCTGGTGGCTCCTGCTTTTCCCTGCTTCAATATATTACGCTGATAACATTGTTTATAATCATGTCTTTTGCCGTACAGCTTACTACATTCATGACATTCCAAAACCATTCTTAGGATTTCAGGGCTGGAAGACGATAAGGCCATCTCTCGTTTAAAATAGAACTTTGCAAGTTATTTCTACGTTTGTGTTCAGAATTATCCAAGCAAAGACGCTAAGTAGCAGCTGAAATGCAGTTTTTTGTCTGGAGAGTGGACGCTGAATTCTCACCCGAGACCTGTCACAGCCGTGTCAGAACACGGCCCGCGGTCCAGCCCGCCGGGGGGCAGCGTCCCCGCCGCTCAAAGGGCGCCGAGAGGGTGGCTCAGCGGGGAAAGGGGGGACAGGGGCTAAGGGGCCGGCGGCTCGTCCCGAAGGCCGGGTTCGCTCCGGCACCGCGGAGGCAGGAAAAGTTTCCTTTGTCCCGCAGTGACCACGTGGCGCTATGGCCGTCACCCCGGGAACGTAGCAACCCTCGCAGACCACCGGGCGCGCACTGGTGGACGCGCCAGCCACCGCCTGAGTCGGCCAAGGGGAGCCCCGAAAAGCGCGGGCAGCGCGGGAACCCACGGGGAGCGTGGGGGGAGTCGCGGGGGGGGGATCGCAAGGGGAGGGACGCGGAGGGCACGGCTCCCGGGGTTTAGGGGACGCCGGAAGCTAGGTTCCCGGGTCCGGCCGTGCGGGGCGGGGCTCCCGGGGGTAGAAGTGGGCGGGGGGCGGGCACAGTGCGGGGCGGGGCTCGCAGAGAGGGGCGCGGCGGCAGGCCGGGCACGGCGACCACGGAAGGGGGCGGGGCTCGCGGTAAGGGGCGGGATGAGGGCGGGGCTCCGGGGCGGGCGGGGCGCGGCGGCAGGCCACGCACGGCGTCCACGGAAGAGGCGGGGCTCGCCAGG
>JAQIFY010004826.1:0-11477 GCA_028533085.1 Varecia variegata | reverse complement strand
GCCTCTAAATCTTTGACAAGTTTTATAACTTTGCTTTATGTTTCAATTTTCCCCTGGGGAATTATTGCTGATTTGTTATTTTACTGCTAAACTACTCTGAGAAATAAGTGAGTAGTTATGATTTCTATAAGCATTCTGGGATATATTCAGAGAGCAAATTTCTTCTCATATATATTAAATGTTTTATTTTTGAATGCTGTAAGTTTAAATGCATTCCATGTTGTGTTGAGTTGGTCATTATATGTATTGCTAATTGTTTTTTGTTTTTGAGACAGAGTCTCACTCCATTGCTCTGAGTAGAGTGCCATGGTGTCAGCCTAGCTCACAGCAACCTCAAACTCCTGGGCTCAAGCAATCCTCCTGCCTCAGCCTCCCAAGTAGCTGGGACTACAGGCACACCCCACGACACCTGGCTAATTTTTCTATTTTTAGTAGAGACGGGGTCTCGCTCTTGCTTAGGCTGGTCTCTAACTCCTGAGCTCAAGCGATCCTCCCGCCTCGGCCTCCCAGAGTGTTAAGATTACAGGCATGAGTCACCGCACCCAGCCACTAATTGTTATTTTTAAACAATAAAAATCCAAATGCAAAGTTCTTACCTTAGAGGACTGTCACATAAAACCTATCAATTATACCTTTCAACAATAATTTGTGCAATTCAAAGAAGCATGGAGATTTAGATATAAGGGAATAAAATCAGAATGTAACTCCATGGGAACAGTAATTCTCAGTAAGTACAGTAGTCTCCTATTATCTGTAGGAGATATGTTCCAAGACCCCCAGTGGATGCCTGAAACCATTGATAGTACTGAACCCTGTATATGTTTTTTCCTATACCCATATGTCTATGATAAATTTTAAGTTATAAATTAGGCACAGTGAGAGATTAACAACAATAATCAATAACAAAATAGAACAATTACAACAATGTACTGTAATAAAGGTTATGTAAATGTGGTCTCTCTCTTGAAATATCTTACTGTACTGTACACTGCACAAAGGGATGATTCATGTCATGGGTAGGACAGAGCAGGACAGCATGAGATTTCATCACACTACTCAGAGCAACATATCATTTAAAACTTATGGATTGTTTATTTCTGGAATTTTCCATGTAATATTTTCAGACTGAAGCTGACCTTGAGTAACCGAAACAGCAGAAAGCAAAACCATGGATAAGGAAGGACTACTGTACTATATCTGTTAAATGAACAAACACAGCTGGCTTGAAAGATGATGTTTTCATGGGACTTCATTCACTTGCTCTTTTTGATAGACAGTTTGGTTTGGCAGTGGTTGTTTTCATCACCTGAATTCATATTTCCTTCCATAGTACCATTAAAGTCTGTGGAATCTCAATATATTTGTTGATATACCAATACTGGGGAAATAGACAGTTACATCTGTAAGTCAACATACTGGGATAAAATTTCCTTCTTGGAAGTGCCATAAAAGCTAGGAAAATACAAAGAACTTTTCAAAATATTTTATTTTGGCTTGATGATGGGTAAACAAGTATTAGTTATACTATTCTCTATACTTTAAATAACTGAAATATTTTATAGTTTTTTAAAAAGCTTTTTTCTACTTTGTTGGTACCCTGGGGCTATGAGAATTCTGTGCTTGTTCTAGATAACTGCTACTCAAAATGTAGTCCATGGACCTGCAGCATCAGCATCACCTGGGTCACTGTTAGAAATGCAGATTCTCAGGCCCTGTCTCAGACCTACTGAATCAGGATCTGCATTTTAACAAGGTCACTAGGAAATTCACAGGCACATTTTACTACAGTTCACCCAAATGATATTCAAGGGGATACATTAGTTAGCTAGGTACAGTATTCTCAGACCCTTCACCATTCTCATTTATTAAGACCCCAGCATAAGCAACTAGGGTCATAGAGAGGCACCACGACATAACAGAAAGAACAATGCATTGAGAGTTTGAAAAGCTAAATTCTAGTCTCATCTCTAGCTGTGTGTCCTTGAATCTTAGTTCTTCTCACCTGTAAAATGAAAATAAATATTAATACATTCTTTCCTGACACATACTACAAAGTAGTTTAGGGAAATGGTCTAACCATGTGTGATATTTCAGGAAACTGAGCCTATGTAATGCTATGGGGCCTTGTCTCTCAATTACTTTATATTTATTCAGGTTTGAAAAAAGTCAACCTCTATCTTTTGTTTTCCCACTTGGTTTCTGGAAGATGCATAGAGGTGAATAACTTTAGGAAGTGGGTGACTGCTATTAATAATACCCCTCCTTTGTTCTTGAACACCGATAAAGAATAGGTAATAGACAGGATTCCAGAAAAATTAAAATCAGATTCTGTATTTTGTACAAGAAAAAGAAAATGTTATTGTTCTTAGAAAAAACATTGCTGAAATATTTAGAGGTGAAAAATTATGATGTCTGACATTTACTGTCAATGGATCAGGAAACAATAAACTGTAATAATATGCATGTGTGTACATATACATATGTAGAGAGAAATAAAGCAAATGTGGCAATATTAAAAACTTATATGACTCCAGATAAAGTGTTTAAGACTGTACAGTGTACTCTTTCCACAATTTTTCTGTAGGTGTGAAATTTTTCAAAATACAAATTGGAGGGGCTGACATGGTGGCTCACTCCTGTAATCCTAGCACTTTGGGAGGTGGAGGTGGGAAGATTGCTTGAGGTCAAGAGTTTGAGACCAGCCTGAGCAACATAGCAAGACACTTGTTCATACAAAAAAAATACAAAAATTAGCCAGGTGTGGTGGTGTGTGCCTGTCCCAGTTACTTGGGAGGCTGAGGCAGGAGGATCACTTGAGCTCAGGAGTTTGAGGTTACAGTGAGCTATGATTATACCACTTGCCCTCAGGCCCAGGCAACAAAGTTAGGCCCTATCTCTTTACAAAAACAAAAAAACAAAAAAGCAAAACTTGAGGGAGAAAAAGAAATATAAATGTCTACTGACCCCAATATGCCCTGTTGTATTCTTTTCTTTTTTAGAGTAAAATATATTAGATTTTCTTTTTTCTGTAATCTTTAAAAGGCAACAGCAAAGATAGGATAGAAGGAAAAGAAATCAGCATAAAGAATATTTCAGTAACTTACACTCCATTCCCACATTGCTACTTCATTTTGACCTTAACTTACAGACTTGCTTAATTTTTTTCTTAGGTAAGGCTAAAATAAAAGGAGGGAAAGAAATGGTGGGTCATCTCACATCTTTACATTAATGAAGTAAACAATTTCAAACCAAAAAGTAAGCTTTCTGTGATTTTCATTTTTGGTCTAGCTTCAGCTAATAATGAAATAGAACGTGGTTACCACTCATAAATATAAATAACTACAGTCTTTCTTATTCCCCTGCAATGAGAGGGACACAACAGCTGCTATAAAAATCACTCTCCACTCTCCCATGTGTTGTGTGAGTATAATAGACTTACACCACAAGAAGAACAAAACATAAAAAGAACAAGTTATAGCAAAGTAGTTGGTTTTGTTTCAGAATTCCTTTTCCATTTAAGTTATTTTACCTAATTAAAAACAAAATAAACATGCTGCCTGCATTTCCAGCATAAGTCCTGCTTCGTTAGAAATCTCAAAACTGGAATAGGAGTAATAGAATCATGTACCCACTGACCAATAATGTTCCTTCAGTCCTTCCAGACTTTATCCAATAGGGATACCATAAGAACAACAAATCCATCTTAAATTAATTGGAGATTTTAAGGTATTCATAAATCTTATTTGTCTTTAACACTCTGGCTTCATATACATGCATAAATTTTGATAACCTCTTTTCCTTTTCTCTACCCTTTAGCTAAAAGGATTTAATTTGCCTGATTTTTAAAAAAATCCTTAACAAAGCCATTTCAAGATGTAACTTCAGATTCAGTAATGAACACATTACGTAAAATTAATACCAAAGAATAACAGTCATGAAAAGTCTTAGTGCAGTACAAACGGGAAAATCAAATAAGACAGTTAAGATGATTTCCACATATAATTCAAAACTGAAAATGTTCAACCCAGAATGGTCCTCAGCTCACTCTGCTTGTGATTCCAGCTAATTTCTTCTTTCTGTTTAGGGATCACCTTGGGACCAGTCTCTTAGCAAGCTATTCTAGTCACAACTTTACACAGTCTGACACTGGCAGATCCTTATTTGTATATAAAGAAAGAGTCCCATCACTAATATCACTACCATCCTCTTCATTTTTCTAAGCATGCGCAGGGCCCTATATTTCAAATTATTTATCTTCGATCTGTTCTACAAAGAATTTGAAGCAACTACAACAAAAACACATACCATAAAAACGTGGTAACTTTTTAAAAATTCTGAAAAACAGATTAAAAAAAACAAGGGTCAAGAAAAATAAAAATTCAATTAGAAAACAAAGATCGGAGAAAAAGAACATGTGGGCCATCGATACTTTCATGATTGCTATATAAAATTTCATATTTAGCTCTAAGCCTCTGTGGTAGGCAGAATAATGGCCTCCCAAAGATATCCATGTTCCAATTTCCAGAATCTGTGGATAAATTCTGGGCAAAGGGAAATTAGGATTGCAAAAGAAATTAAGGCTGTAAAAAATTGAGTTAAGATAGATTATTCTGGTTTATCTGCATAGGACCAATGTTATCACAGAGTCCTTAAAAACAGTTAGAGGAAGATGTGACTATGGAGAACCAAAGAGATAACAGCGTGAGAAAGACTCAAGGACTCTGTCCAGTGCTGCTGGAGGAAGGAGGCCATGAGCCAAGGAAGTGAGTAGCGTCTGAATGCTGGAAAAAGCAAGAAAACAGACTCTCCTTTACAGTCTCCAGAAAGGAACACAGTCATGCTGACACCTTGATTTTAATCCAGTCAGACTTGTATTGGACTTTTAACCTACAGAAGTATAAGATAAAAATTTCTGTTGTTGTAAGCCACTAAATTTGTGGTAATTTGTTACAACAGCAATAGAAAACTACTACAGATCACTGGCCTCCAAGACAAAAAGACAACATAAGCAGTCAACATTCTCATTGACAGAAGGGAGGAAGTACAACAGTTTGTCAGGAAAGGCAAAATATTTTTTGGCACAAAGTTCTAAAAGAAATTTGTGATATATCACTTTATATAGGAAGCACTGAGTAACACTGGATATGGATTCCCAATGATATTCTGAATGTTAGATTAAATAAGAGATTTCATAGAATTGTTCCTTATAGCATCCTTTGATAAAATATGAGAACATATTAAAATACAATTAAGTAAAGTCAATCTTTGAATGGGTAAAATAATACAAACCAAGTATTTTTTTGGCAGGGTCAACTTGATTTCAAAAGATTAGAACTCAGAATAGCATAAAAATTACTGATAATTAAGTGCAGTAATTCATATAACAAAGTTCATTTAGAATTAAAACTATTAATATGTCTATACTTGGATAAATCTCAAAAACAATGTAGAGTAAAATATACAAATATACATACATTATTGTTTTACCCTTCATATGTATGTCTGTATATATATACATATACAATATTTTTAATATATTGAAGTATACGGGAAGAATATATCATTTAATGGTAATTATTATTTTATGGTAATTATCTCTGGGGAGAAAGGGTTTGGGATTGGGGATGAAAACAAAGGTGGCTTTAATGATATCGTAATGTTTATTTTCTTCCAAAAAAGGTCTAAAGCAAATACAACAAAGGTGAATGGTGAGTAGATGGATATCTGTTATATAATTCTCTGTAATTTGTTTTACAAATATTTCCAATTTTTAAAAATAGTCTGCTTATCCTTTTTTATAAACATCACTTTTCCAGTTAGGCTTTTCATGGGAGCTAGAAAGAAAAAAGTTGGAGATTCCATCTTCTGATAAGGGACTAGACTTTTTATAAATAGAATGATACAGCATTTATTAATCTGAGTTTGGCTTTTGTTGTTCAACATTGTATTCATCAGATTCATCCATGTTATTGAGTATAGCAGTAGTTAGTTCTTTTTCATTGCTGAATACATATACATATATTAAGTGAATCCACTGCATGAATATTCCAAAATGGACATTTGGGCTATTTCCAGATTTGGCTAACAATGCTATGGTGAATATTCTTTATATGTCTTTTGGTACACATAGGTATGCATACCTTTTGGCATATAGCTAGGAAAGGAATTGTGGAGTCATAGGGTATGCATATGGTCAGCTTTAATAGATACTATCTGTTTTGCAAAGTGGCAGGTATGAATTTATACATCCACTAGCAATGTTTGAGAGTTCCAGATACTCTACATTCTTGTGAATACCTGATATTGTTAGGTTTGTTAAATTTTGACCATTCTCATAGGTGCATAGTGTTATTTCTTGATGACTGATGAGGTTGAGATCCCTATCATATGTTTACTGATGATTTGGATATCCTTTCTTGTGAGTATCCATTCAAGTCTCTTGCTCACTTTTTGGTTAACAGAATAACAGATTATCTGTTATTCTTATTGATTATTAGAATTCTTAATATAGTTGGGATATGAGCACTTTATCAGTTATATATATTGTGAATATCTTTTCCCATTCTGCAGCCTGCTTCTTCTCTTTCTTTCTTTCTTTTTCTTGTTTTTGAGACAGGGTCTTGCTCTGTTGCCCTAGGCTGGAGTGCAGTGGAGCCATGATAGCTCACTACAACCTCGAACTCCTGGGCTTAAACAATCCTCCTGTCTCAGCTTCCCAAGTAGCTAGGACTACAGACATGTGCCACCATGCCCAGCTAACTTTTATATTCATTTTGTAGAGATGAGGTCTCACTATGTTGCCCAGGCTGGTCTCAAACTCCTGGCCTCAAGCAATCCTCCTGCCTCGGCCTCCTAAAGTGCTGGGATTTATAGGCATGAGCCACCAAGCCCAGCCTTCTTCTCTTTCTTCACTTTTTTTTCTCTGAAGACTCAAGCACAAGACCCACTTCTCTTTCTTAACGGTACACCTTGAGGAACAAAAATTTTAATTTTTAATGTAGTCCAATCAGTAATCTCTTCCTTTTTGGTTAATGATTTTTGTATTATGTTTGAGAAATCTTTTTCTACCTCAAGGTCATAATAATATTCTCTTATGTTTTCTCTAACAAGCTATATTGTTTTACCTTTCACATTTATATCTATATTTTACCCAGAAGTTTTTAAATCTGATATGAGTTAGGGCCAAGATTAAATTTATTTTTTTATATGGTATCAAATTGACCAGCACCATGCATTGAAAAGACCATTCTTTCCCGACTGAATTGAGATGGAGTATTCGATATAAATGAGGTAAGTGGGTCTCTTTCTATACTTTCTACTTTGTTTCATTTGTCTATTTGTCTGCCCTTGCACCAGTTCTACACTACTTTAATTATTACAGCTTTATTAAGTCTTAATATGTGGTAGAGTAAGTCTTCCAATTTTGTTTTTCTTCAAGAATGTCTTGACTATTATTGGCTCTTTGCATTTCCTTACACATTTTAGAATCAGTTTGTTAATTCCCACAAAAAACTTCCCGGGATTTTGGGGATTATGTTGAATACGTAGATCAATTTAGGGAGAACTGACAACTAAACAATGTTAAGTCTTCCAGTCCATAGATATGGTATATTCATTCCTCCATTCACTTGGGTCTTCTTTGTGATTTTCTCTGTAGAGGTTTGGCACATCTTTCATTAGATTTCTTATTATACATGGTATTTTTATGGTTTTTGATGTAATTGTAAATGATATCATTTTTCAAACTTCATTTTCTAATTGGTATATAGAAATATAACTAATTTTGTAAGACTTTGTACTGAAATATAATATGCAGCTTTTCTGCATACATATATTATAAATGTTAAAACTTGATGAATTTTCACAAACTGATCATATCCAACATATAACTGATTTTTGAATACTGACTTCATTTCCAGCAACCTTGTGATAGTCCCATATTAATTTTATATTTTATCTGTAGATTCTTTTGTATTTTCAATATACACAATCATGTCACCTGCAAATAAAGACAATTTTATTCCTTCTTTTCCAATAGTAAGACTTTTATTTCTTTTTCTTCCCTAATTGCACTGCCTAGGACTTATAGTCCAATACTGAATAATGGTGGTGGCACCTGTATCCTTATCTCACTCCTGATCTCAACGGAAAAGTCTTTCAATATTTCACCCTTAATTTTAATATGTATTGTAAATTTTTGGTAGATGACCCTTTATCAGATTAAAGGAGCTCCCATCTGTTCCTAGTTTGCTATGAGACGTTTTTTGTGGTTGTTTGTTTTTTAGAGGATATTTTTATCTATCTTCATGAAGAAGATGGCCCACACTTTCCCTTTCTTATAACGCCCTTGTTGGCTATGCAACAAGTGAGAAAGGAATTCCACTTTTTATATTCTCTGGAAGAATTCCGTTAAGATAGCTGCAATTTCTTCCTTAAATGTTTTAAAGAATTCACCAGTGAAGTCATATTTGGGCCTGGCATTTTCTATGTGGGAAGGCTTTAATTATAGATTAAATTTCTTTTAAAAATATGAGATTAATCATATTTCGTGTTTCTTCTAGTATTGATTTTACTTTGGGGAGGGAATCTCACTTTAAAAAAAAAATAACACCATGATTGAGATATAATCTACACACCCTATAATTTATCCACGTAAAGTATACAATACAGGCCAGGCACAGTGGCTCACACCTGTAATCCCAGCTCTTTGGGAGGCCAAGGTGGGAGGATCACTTGAGCCCAGAGTTCGAGGTTACAGTGAGCTATGATTGGGCCACTATACTCCAGCCTGGGTGACAGAGCGAGATCCTGTATCTTAAGGAAAAAAAGTATACAATACAAAAGTTTTTAGCATACACACAATGTTGTACACAATCAATACTGGTGTATTTTCATCATCCCAATAAGAAACTTCATACTCATTAGCAGTCATTTCTCATTCTTCCCTACTCCTAACCCCTAACAACCACTAATCAACTTTCTGTTTCTATGTCCTATTTTGGACATTTCATATAAGTGGAATCACACAACATATGGTCTTTCTATGACTGGCTTCTTTCACTTAGTGTGATGTTTTCAATGCTCTCTATGTTGTAGCACATATCAGTACTTCATTCCTTTTTATTGCCAGATAACACGACATTTTGTTATCCATTCATCAGTCAATGAACATTTGGGTTGTTTCCACTTTTTGGATATTATGAATAATGCTGCTATGAACATTCATGTACAAGTTTGTGTGTGGACATGTTTTCTTTTCTCTTGGGTAAACACCTAAGGATAGAATTATGAGGTCATATGGGAACCCTGACATTTTGAGGAATCACTAGACTGTTTTATAAAGTAGCTACACCATTTTACATTCCCACCAGCAACATGAGGGCTCAAGTGATCCTCCCACCTTGGCCTCCCAAAGCACTGGGATTACAGGTGTGAGCCACTGTGCCTGGCCTGTATCATATACTTGACATGGATAAATTATAAGGTATGTGGATTATATCTCAATCATGCTGTTATTTTTTTTTAAAAAAGCAAGATTCCTTCCCCAACATCCTCACCAACACTTGTTACTATGTCTTTTTGATTATAGCTACCTTAGTGGATGTGAAATAGTATTTTATTGTGGCTTTGATTTCCATTTCCCTGATGACTAATGATATTGGGCATCTTTTCATATGGTTACTGGTCATCCTTATATATCTTCATAGGAGAAATATCTGTTCAGATCCTTTGCCTATTTTTTTGATTGGTGTTGTCTTTTTATTTTCAAGTTTAGTGTTGGTTTTTGGTAAGTCATGTTACTCTAGGAATTTGTCCATTTCATGTGAAATTTTAAATTTATTGGCATAAAGTTGTTCAGAATACCCTCTTAATTTTTTAAAGACTATAGAATCTGTAGTGATATTTCCTTTTTTTGTTCCTGATATTGGTAAACTATGTCTACTTTTTTCTTGATTTGTTGGTCTTGGTTGTTATTCCCTCTTTGATGCACATTTCAAAAACTGCAAGATTTTCCAGTGAAAATGTAACGATTTCTAGCTTAATTTCACAGTGGTTAGAAAACATACTCTGTATGATTTCAGTCCTTTGAAATTTATTGCGTTATGGCCTAACTGTGGTCAATTTTGAAAAATACTTCACATGTACTTGAAAACAGCAAGTATCCTATAGTTGTTGGATGTGATGTTGCCATGGGCTTTTAATACCAGCTGAGTTAAAGTTGACATTTTTTGTGTGTGACAATTAAAGGGCTTAACTTTGTTTCTTGACCAGCTAGAGAGCTATTCTACCCCTGAAAAGTCAAGATTTTTCTTTAAGAAACAGTTGTGAGGAACTTTTCAAATATATACGCTGCCACCCTAAACACTGTTGAGTTAAAGTCAAGAAGAAAAGCATGTTTGTGTTTCTTTTTGATGAGGAGACCAATTTCATGTTAACAACCCAGGCATGTATATTAATCATATTAAGATTGGAAAAAAAGATCACATTGGGTCATTTTCATTCTCTGAGTTATATAACCCAATTGGTTTTTAAACCAGTTTTCTAGAAGGAATATACATTCTTCAAAAAGTTTCTCACATATAACTCATAATATTTAAACACCAGATGAAATTTAAAATTAGCTGACTACCTCACTACATTTTACATGAAGGAGAACTTCATTAGGAAAATGTCAATCTTCATATTTCATGCAGGTGTTGGGGACCAAATGTTTTAGTTTAAAAAAACATTTAAGTCCTATAAACTGCTTTGATTTTCATCACAGATCTTTGTTCCCTTTCTAGTCTGTTTCCTACAATGTAGGAACCCATCACTTCTCTTAGACATGAGTAATGATTATGAGGAAGTTAGAAAGTTAACAAAAACGGCACAACGCTTTAGAGATAAAGCAAAAATCAATTTCAGTTGGCAGAATGCACACTGAATCTAGGAACAGAATTTGATGTACAAAGTTCAAGTTCTAGTCTCAATACAGAATTGTTAAAAGGCAGATTATTGTGTGGAATCTAGTATCATGTTACCATTTAAAAAAAAAAAAGCAACCAAGCCTGGGCAACATAGCAAGACTTCTGTCTCTAAAAAACAATTTTTTTAAATTAGTCAGACATAGTGGTGTGCACCTGTAGTCCTAGCTACGTGGGAGGCTGAGGCAGGAGGATCCCTTGAGCCCAGGAGTTTGAGGTTACAGTGAGCTATAATTGTTCCACTGCACTTCAGCCTGGGTGACAGAGGGAGACCCTGTCTCTAAATAACAAACAAACAAAAAACCAACAACAGAAAGGGAACATGATGGGATGTTGGGATGTGGTAGGTAATAACTATTAACCAAAACACTCTTAACTTCATGTTGTTATCCCATTAAAAAATCCTAAACAAATGACTGAAGAAGTCCAGAAGGGTATCTATGCTTCTCCTTCAAAGCAAAGCCAGAGCAATTGCAACAAATAATCATCTAAATGTTTGCCCTCAAGCTACTA
>JAQIFY010004825.1:0-11479 GCA_028533085.1 Varecia variegata | reverse complement strand
CTCACAGGCATGCTCTGTGAGTCCAGAGTACACAGTTTCAGGCAGAAAAGCTGCCTGCATATGCAAAATAGAGTCCTGCCCACAGAGTGCTGCTCAGAGCTGATCTGTGGGGGGTAGTTAGCATTAAAGGAGAACTCAAGGACAGTTCCTGCCTGCACCCCTCCCAGAGTAAAGTCCCACCTGCGGGTTGGCACCTCCAGCGTCCCCCTGACTCATCAGTCCTGGAAGGGAGTGGAGTGGATGCAAAGCCTTTGCTCTTGTGCAATCTCATTCCCCCCAGTGAATTCAGCTGGGACACAAGTGGGGGTGGGGGTGGGGGAACGGAAAGAGCTCTGGACACAGGAGACCAGGCATTTCCTCCTATTGGCTGCATGAACTTGGACAAGACCCTCTCTAGCCCTCTTTGTGCTCATCTGGGCAATGAAAATGGGTTGGCTATGATCTCAGAAAGCCCGACCACTTCTGCAAGCCTGCAAGTGGGATTCTAAGGCTAGTTAGGAGTGGCCCTAAGCACAGTGGCCTCACGACTGGAGAGAGAGTAAGCGATGTGGAATGAGCTAATAGAGCCGCGACTTATAGAATACGTGCTGTGTGCCAGGCACTATGGCAGACCCGGGGCTGATGCTCTCTAGTCCTCGCAATACGGAGTGGAAACTCAGGCCCAGAGAGGCCGAGTGCCTTACCCCGCAGCACTCAGTGAATTAACGGCAGAGCGGAGATTCCGGCTCGGATCCCCTAGCCTCCAGAGCCTGTGCTCTTTCCATCTACCCCACCCTCAGGGACGAGGCAGAAGTGGATCCCCTCCTTGCACAGTGACCAGGCAGAGGGAGATGTGCAAGGACGACAAGCCAAAATCTGCAGAGACCAGAGGGAATAGGAACCAGCATTGTCCCCTATAGTGCAGGAGGGACAGGCAGATGCTTCCCTCCCTTCCCCTCCCCCCCCCCCCCGCCTCCCCTCCCCTCCCCTCCTGGGCTCAAATCCAATCTGAACCCAAGGATCTTGACTGAAAACAGACAAGAGCAGTTGGTCTAAGGGACATTTCTAGGACCTTGGACTGGAACAGAGTCTGATCAGGGAGCTGAAGATCTATGGCCCAACCCTGCAGGTCTGACAGTTCATTCTGGTTGGGACAGGGGGAGAGGAAAACAGACTCTTGAACCAGAGGGGAGGGCCCCAAGGCCTCTGCCCTCAGAAGATGATTTACAAAGTGAGCTTAGAAGAGCTAAATTTGTCATCTAAGCATGGAGCGTGGGACTTAGAACAAACTGCGGGCATTCCTCCTGCAGGCCAGGGGTTGTACGTGGCCACCCTCCTCTACCCTACAAGGTCACTCATGAGTACCCAGTATTCAGACAAGCGAGCAGTGTGACCAGGTTCTGAGGTTTCAGAGCAGGCAGGCTGGCAAACTACCCTCTGTAGACCCAGCCCCAGCCCTCGCGGTCTCTCCCAGCAGATCCAGCTGCCTGGGTGCATCTTGGTTACCCATGATAGTTTGAGAACAGCAGGAGGCCTACCCAAGGCATAGCTGGCCAACAGGAAGCCAGCCGATCCAGCCAACACCTGGAAATCCTGCCTCCTGGTCTTGTGAGCAATCAGCCCAATCCTGGTCACCTGCAACAGCAAATGCGGCATAAGAGCTGGGCCCAGAGCCTTGGCCGCCAGCCTGGGGGCAAGAGTAGAATAACAGCCCAGTTCCCCAAAAGATGCCCCAAAGTTCAGACAAAGCCCCAGAGAACCCACACGACAGAGAGGCCCCAATCAGAAACCCAGGAATGAAACAGATCTCAGAGCTGTCCTGAAGTTGGTACCAAAAGTGCTAGGGCCCAAAGAAGGAGGGGGTGCTCCAGCACCAGAGCAGTGGCCACTCACATCACCACCACTGTCCTTCATGCCCACGATATTCGGGTGCTGGGAGAGCGTGACCACCGCATCCACAGGCAGGTCCAGCCCCGTGTTGGCTGGGACGCTGTACAGCACCACAGGGATTGGGGAGAGGTCAGCAACCTGGGGGTGCAGAGAAGAGGGGGAGCAGGCAGCCTCCCTTAGTCCTGGGTCTGGAGGCCTGCCCCAAGTCCTGGCCTGCGTCACTGCAGGGCTACCTGGGCAGGGCCCCCTCCGTAGCCATAAGCCACTGGTGCTGCATGCCCTGGTTGTAAGCTACAATACTGGGTAATATTGATAGAGTGCTTTCTACATGCCAGGCACAGTCCTAAGCCCTTTATGTTCCTGACCTCATATAATGCTCACAACAATCCTTGAGGTAGATGCCATTGCTCCCCCCATTTTAGGAAACAGTGACACAGAGTGGTTAGGTAAGCTGCCTAGTGTCACACAGCACGTACATGAGGGCATGCCATCCATCTCCTAGAGCTGCCATTCATGTGCATAGGCTCCACTCCACTCCTAGCTTCTCTCATTTCCTCTCCCTGGGCAGAGCCTCCTCTCGGTCCCAGGCCTCGAACCCACCTTGGTGTAGTGGTGAATGAGGGCTGCACTGCTCATGCGGCCACGATAGTAGCAAGGGGTCACCACCAGGGCCGCGTCAGCCCCGACCTGGGCCATGCTGACAGTCATCTCTACCGTGGCCTGAGTGGCTGCAGGAGGAAGGAGGGAGGTGAGAGCAGGCGGAAGGAGGCCTGGGCCAGGGCGCCAGGCCAAGCAAGGGTGCTTCAGTGTGTCCCAGAAGAGGCAGAACAAGGAGACAGAACCCGAGCCCAGGGCCAAGGAGCCTGGACACTGGGCACCCAGCCACCCCCCAGGGCCCAGGCATTCTGGCCTCACACTCGCAGCCGGAGCCGGCTAGCAGGAGCTTGTCCTTGGGCATGGCCTGGCGCGCGCGGCTCACCACCTCCAGGCGCTCGCTGCTGGTCAGGAATGGGAACTCACCGGTGGAGCCCTGGACCACGAAGCCTGCAAGAGAGGCCCCGTCACAGCCGACCCAGGACAAGGGTGTGCCTACTCCCCAGCACCACAGCCTCTCACACGTCTCCTTCCCATCCTTGTCCCAATGCAGACAGAATGTTTTCACCCGGCTGCAATGACGGTGTTCACATCATTTTTCTTTGTTTTCATGAAATGTTTGAGCCGTACAGAATGGAATAGGCAATAATATAACCCACAACCATGCGTCCAGCCCCCATGGCAACCCTGCCCCATCACCTTCCTCTTCCTTGGCTCTGTCCTGACACAGGTGTTCACTGTCCCCATTTGCCTCTTTATACACGTAAGATGTACATATGGTACCATGAACAAGATATAATATGGTTTTGTAATTTAGAGCTTTGTAGAAATGGAATTGAGCTTATATAACCTGCGATTTGCTGTTTTTGTTTAACTTTATGTTTTGATCTTTGTTCACAGCAGCACATGTAGCTCTGACGCATTTTGTTTTTATTTATTTATTTATTTTTTTGAGACACAATCTTTCTGTGTTGCCCCAGGTAGAGTGCAGTGGCGTCATCATAGCTCACTGCAACCTCAAACTCCTGGGCTCAGCGATTCTCCTGCCTCAGTAGGTGGGACTACAGGCATGCGCCACCGCATCTGGCTAATTTTTCTATCTTTTTGTAGAGATGGGGTCTCGCTCTTGCTCAGGCTGGTCTCGAACTCCTGGCCTCAAGGGATCCTCTTGCCTTGGCTTCCCAGAGGGCTAGGATTACAGGCGTGAGCCACCATGTCTGGACTAATTCATTCGCTTTAATTGCTGCGTAGTATTTTATTATATGGTTAGACCATGATTTATTTTTGATTTTCTTGTTGAGAACATTTAGAATGTTTCCTTCTTTTCGCTATTGCAAATGGTGCTGAGACAAACTTTTCCTGAAAAGTCCTCTGTGCACATGTCTAAGAGCTGCTCTAGAGTCCAGACACTTAGGTGTGTGATTGCTGTGTCACAGCTGTGTGCAGCTGCATGTGTGCCTCATCTGTAGTCAGTCAGTGTAGACCCCAACAGCAGCATAGACGTGCCTGTCAGTGTCCACCCATGCCACCTCTTGGTAGTGCCAGAACAAATTTTTGCCAATTTTCTGGGTGAAAAGTGATATCTCATTGTTTTATTTTGCATTTTTCTCTTCTATCAGTCATGTCATTTTGAGGTTTCTAACCAGGAACCTGTAACCTATACCAGTTAACAGGTGTCAATCCTTTTATTTCTGCAAGAGAATTGGTGCTCCTCAGCTGAAAATGAGAATGTTAGTAGAAATCATTTTCCTCTCAAGTTTTTTTCATTTAACTTTCTCTTTCCTTTCTCCTCTCCACCCCATTCTATTAAAAAAAAAAAACCCTGAACTAGTTTATGAATACAGCATACACACAATGGGATTGTTAATTGTAATAATAGAAGGGTATTTGGGAGAAGGACAAGAAAATAAAGCCACGAGCAGTATTGGTATACAAAATCCCTGCCATACAATGTGAAAGACAGCCCATCAATTTGATTTGGAGCTTCCCGACAGTCCAGGCTAAAAGGGAAACATGGTCAGCAAACAGACATGCAGAGCCCAAAAGATAAAAGCCAAGCAAGTGCCCTGAGAAACACAGAGTTTCCTGGCACTGGGACCAAGAGAAATTGTTCCTGTGAGTCATCCTTCAGGGGACACAGTGTGATGTAGACTTGACTTGACACCACAAGTCTTTTTCATGCTGTTCGCTACACATTATATTCCACTGAGTGGGTTGCCAGGGCATCTCTCACTGGATATGTAGCTTTTTTAACCCCTAGCTTTGGTAACTTTGCAGGGAACATCTTGAGGCAAGTAGCTTTTGGCTTCTGGACTGCTCCCAGAGGACTGACGCTCCGCATCAGGCTAGAAGTGAAGGCAGGAGCCTCCCTGTGTCCTGCTACATAAGGCCCCCGCACTGTCCCAGCGGGTCAGGCCCATTCAGAAAGGCTGACATCCCTGGATGAGACTGCAGTCTAGCCACGACTGCACCAGCACCCCTTGACTAAGGAAGGATTTAGAGACCAAGCTCTTGCCATTCCTCTATTCAAATGCAAAAGACACCCTCCTGCCCACCCCTGCCTGCCACCCTGGGCTGGGGCAGCTTCTCTCTGCGGTCACCCATTCAGCCACAGTCACTCCCTCCAAGGGCATCCTTCATCCTGGTGGTCAGTTCCAGAGGCTCCCAGGCCCCCTGGTTGGACCTGGCCTGAACAGCAGGACAGCTGGGGCTTGCGCTCTGGGCGGCAGAAGCAGGCCCCTGTGCTCAAGGCTCCTGTGGCACAGCTATCCCTCCTGTCTGTCTTTCGGAGGGCAACAGACCCAGGCCTGATTCCCAAGAGGAAGACATGCCCGGCTGGGGAAGCAGGAGCGCGGTGCCGTCAGGGAGCACTAGACTCGAAAGTCACCTCTGGCTGTTGAGCAAGTCATGTCACATCTCTGAGTCAGTGTTTCCTTTTCTATGGGATGACTAGGAAATCATTTCAAATCCTACCTTATCAGGCTATTCTCAGATAACAAGATGTACCGGAAGGCTTTAGGAAATCTGTTAATGCAGCCCCCTCCTTCACCCTGGCTAGAGGGCCAGCCCCAGGCCTGTGTGCCTCCGCTAGTGTAGACACGGGCCAGAGGCAGGAAAAGGCCAGGACCCCGACAGAGCAGGGAGTGAGGACAGTGACCGGCAGAGAGGCAGGAAGGCAGCACAGTGGAGTGGCCAGACGCACCTGCTCTCAAGTCAGAGAAGCCGGGCACTAACCCTCAGTGTGGCTTCCTCGCCAGCTAGGAGATCTTGAGAAAACGGCTTAACCAAACCTCAGCTTCCTCAACAGAAAAATGGGGATAATATTAGCACCTTTCTCAAAGAGTTGGTTTCAAGTTTAAATGCATACTTAGAATAGAAGCTGGTGCTCAGTAAGTACTGGCTGTAATTCTTATGGGGTCAGGAGAAAGTGCTCAAGCCTGAAATCAGGAGGGGGGCCTCTGAAGCCCCCTCCAGCTGTAAGATGAAGGAGGCTCATTCTCATTTTGGAAGCTACTCTCCCTGCCCCCCCCCCCCCCACTGTTACACTTGCTGTTCTGGGAGCCAGGGGGCCTGGGAGGAGAGCAGGTGTTTGGGGCTGGGGATGTACAAGCACATGGTGACTTACTGTGGCCAAAAGGAGTCATATAAGGAGTATCCTCAGTCACTGTTATGCCCTCTTGGTCCATCATCATTGCCACCTCCTCTGAGAAGTCTTCCTGGAATCCCTCCACTGGACCTCTCTGCCCTGCACTTCCATTACCTGTCCCTTGTACTTCCTGCTGCCTACTCACATGCACAGAGATCCCCAGAATCCTTCAGTCCCCTTCCCCTACTCCCATCTGTGTGATTAGGCAAAATTTCTCAATCTGGCCTCTCCTATAAAATGAGAAAGAAGGCCAGGCGCAGTGGCTCACACCTGTATCCCTAGCACTTTGGGAGCCCAAGATGGGAGGATTGCTTGAGGTCAGGAGTTTGAGACCAGCCTGAGCAAGAGCGAGACCGTCTGTACAAAAAATAGAAAAATTAGCTGGGCATGGTGGTGCACAACTGTAAACTCCCAGCTTCTCAGGAGGCTGAGGCAGGAGGATCACTGGAGCCCAGGAGTTTAAGGTTGCAGTGAGCTATGATGATACCACTGCACTCTAGCCTGGGTGACCCTCACTCTAGAGTGAGACCCTGTCTCAAAAACAAACAAAAACAAGTCCTTACCAAGAGTATATATTGGAGTTGGCTGCCTAGAGGCCATTTTGTTTGCAGCTCATAACTAAATTGTCTGAAAACGTTTTTTAACTTTAAATTTTGAATTACTTTTAGACTTATAGAAAAGTTGCAAAAATAATACAGGGAATTTCTATACATCCCTCACTGGCCTCCACCAATGATGGTGTCTTACCCACCTATAGTCCGATGATCTAGAGAATTAACATTAGTATGATACCATTAGCTAAAGGCTTTATTTGAATTTTGCCAGTTTGAGACTTTTTTTAAAGTTATGATTCCAAAGTTGTAATTGGCTGATCTGGAGCTTCATAGAATAAGCGTTTAGCAAGGGATTTAAGGTCTTCCAGATATTTGCGTGCATTTTAACGATCACTTTCAGAAGCCAAACCTCACCACTCTCTTGGTTTTTGTCGAATTTAGCAACCTCCTACATTTTCCAGTGTGATTGACCCCATTTTTTCCAATTAAAATTTTTATTTTTATTACAAGTTATTTTAATATTTCAAATATGCAAATATATATCAAAATTTATATAAAGTCACTAATTAGGAATGTCAAAAAATTCACATATGCCCAACTGTGCTCTATTAAATCATCTGACAACATTTAAGGTGTTTATGGATTTATCCATCCTTTGCATCGATTCTGGGCCCCTGGGGTCTGAGGTGCACAGGTTGGGAACCACCAGTAAATCCATAATAAATCCAAACGGTAAGAAATTTCAAAGAATCACTTGGAGTTAGTGCCTTGTCGCTGACTGGGGGAGGCAGCTGCCTTCCCTTTGACTGCCTGACAAGCTCTGGGAATGGCCTCTTGGGACCCAGGAAGAGGAGGCCAGGACAGTCCCAGGCTTGCAGGAGGGCAGAGAAAGTGCCAGGACATGTGGAAGCAGTCAGGGGTGAGCACATGAAAGGTAGAGCCATCTGGGGTGGGGGGAAGAGGACGGGGAGGCAGCACAGGACAGGGATTAGGGGTGCGGACTTGCGAGTCAGGCAGGGCTGGGATCCAATCCCAGCAGCATCGCTTACTATCCATGTCATCTCAGGCAAATCACCTCTGAACTTCAGCTGCCTCATTTGCAAAGCTGAGATAATACCTTCCTCATGACTTAACACTTAACACAGAGCAAGGCATATACTAAAAACTCAAAAAAAAAAAAACCTTCAAAAAAGAGGAAGCTGCTAGTAGTACTAGTAGTACTGGTAGCAGCAGCCAGCAATAGTAACATAAAGAAGAGAGTGCTATCCCGCCTCCATGGCTGTGGGCGAAGGTGGTGGGGAGGTACTGACATGGATCCAAGGGGGCACGGAGAGAGAACTGCAGTATGGGCTGCCACATGGCTTGAGCAGAAATAGGGTGAGGATGGCACCAAGAGGACCAGGGCCCTAAGTCCCACCTGGCTTACTTACTTTCTTCTGGAAGCCTGTTTCTTCCCCCATCTCCCCTAAGACCTGGCTGCTTCCCCCTTCCCTGGCAACAGCAGGTTGGGGGTATTGAGGCCCCAGAGCGATCCCTTCCCCCCACCGAGACCTGGGAGGCCGTTTTCTGGAGACCTAAATCAGCCCCAGGGCCAAGGGCCACACGCACAGGACTGCTGGGGAAGGAGCCCTCTCCCTCCATCCCTGCCCAGGCCTTCAGCGGGCCACAGAGCCCCGGACTCCGAGTGAGGGCACGCAAGGCTTTATTGGCTCCGTTGCAGGCTTTTGGAGTCAGTGTGGGCCTCTCGGCTGCTCCTGGGGTCTGCCTCGTCTGTCTTCTCCCAGTGGGGACTCAGGGTGTGTGTCAGCTGCTTTGCTTCCTCCCAGCCCTCCTTCCACCAGGGGCCATCCTCTGTGGCAGACCCCACTCGTGGAGTCGGAGGGGCCACCGTCCCCGTGGGGGGCCTGAGGAAGAAGGGATTTTGGCAGCAGTGTCTCACCCTGGGTCGCGTAGGTTGCCACATAGGAGAGAAACAGGCCTTTGTGTGGGGCCAGCCCTGCTGGGGAAAGGGGCATCTCCATCCATGGTTAGGTGGCTTCAAAGGAATCATAGGTGGCTGCGGTTGGGCAGGCTGTGGCTGTGGTGGCTTGGGTGACTCTGGTGGCTTGGTTGGCCTGGATGACCCTGTTGGCTTGGTTGGCCTGGATGACCCTGGTGGCTCGGTTGGCCTGGATGACCCTGGTAGCTTGGGTGGCCTGGGTGACCGTGGTGACTCTGGTGGCCATGGTGACTCTGGTGGCTCTGATGGCCATGGCCATAGAAAGTGTATATGTGGTTGGCACCAGCCATGGTGTTTTCCCGCTTGGTGAGGAAACTCCCTTTCAGCTTCATCTCCACCTCCTCGAGGGCCTTCAGCTCCTCCTGGTTGATGTCCTTGGACTGCAGGTGGCCTGAGTGCTGGCAAGCCGCGGCCCGCTGCAACATGGAGTTGGCCAGTTGCCGTCCCTTGGTGTCGATCTCCTTGGTGCAGGCAGCCACGGCAGCCCACGTGGCCTCATCCGAGGACGAGGATTTTCCAGACTCCTTGTGGGTCTCTTTGATCAACGAGGACCCAGATGCCTGCTGCCTGCTGGTGAAAGATTCCCGGCGCAGAGCAGTGCCCACTTCTCCGTGCCTGGTGGTGACGGTCTCCATGTGAACGGTGGTGCTGGCCTCTCCACCCCCACTCTCGGGCTGGGGAGGGTTGCAGCTGGTGCTGGCAGTGTTGGGGATCAGCTTCTCTTCGGAAAGGCGGCTAAAGTGAGATTTGATCCAACTCTCTTTCTCTGCTTTGTGGGATTCCGGTGATTCATCTTCATCTTGTGCAGACTCAAGGGTTGCCTTCCTTCTCCTCTTTCTCTCAATCCACAGCATGACGCCTCCACCTCCTAATATAAGGGCGGCCCCCAGCACCACCTTGCATGATGGTTGCTGGAGTAACTCCAAGAAGGTCTCCAGGACCCTACGCCAGGCAGGCAGAGCTAAGAGCGCACTGGGAGCAGGGGAGCCCAGGTGGTGTGGCTCATGCTTGAAAGGGCAGGCTCCCCAAGGGTAGTCTGGCAGGCAGGCCCCCTACTACACCCCCTACAATGCCCCTACCGCCTCAGCAATGAACCCCATTGTGAGGAAGGCAGCCGGGGGTGGGGTGGGGAGATGCCACAGCATCCCTCATGTCTAGCCTGGCAGGCATTGCCTGAGGCCTAGGTCCTGTCTCCCACCCTGACAGCTGTCCCCAAAGTCAGTGAAAGGGCAGCTTCTCCAATTCTGAGTCCCTTCTGCCTTCTGCTTGTAACCCATCCTGCAACTTATTCCTTCTTATCTTCCAGTCTTTGGTTTCTCTCATTCTCAAGAGGGCAGAGGATGCCAGATCAGGCTGGCCATGGCAGAAGGACCTCCTTGGCTGGGCTGGCATCCATTCCTGGCTACCTGAGCCTGGTGTCTGCCTCTTTACAGGGCGTTTCTCTGCTGCCAGCTTGGCGTATTCCCTCCCCACTTGCAGTCCCTAGCCTCATTCCAGGGCAGGGTCCAGAAGGAAAAGGGCCCAGGAGAGAGCTCATTCTGGAGTAACACGAGGTCACAATCGGGGAAGACAAGCAATGGGCTGAGAAGGCAGAGTGGATAGGACAGGAGATGTCCCTGGGTTCCGATCCCTGGGGCCATTCCACAATGGGGGCTGCTACCTCTTGCCTTAGTGAGGCACCTGCAAACCCAGAATTTGCCCCTTGGCAAATGGGTATGGCTGAGGTTGTGAGCGGGTGGGCTTCTGGCCTGGTGGCTTCCTGTAGGTGCAAACACTGAGAGCCCCAGTAAAACCCAGGGCCTCTAGGTAGAAACAGGCTGGGGACACTGCATTTTTCTTCCCCCAGAGGTATCTAGCCCATTAAAAAAAAATAAGGGAATGCGAAATAGGGTTGTAAAAATTATGATCTTTTAAATGAAATATTTTCTTTAACAGAGTCATGGTCTTTTTTTTTTTATAAAGCCTTCTTTATTACTCTTGTTAGAATTAATTATGCTTTCCTTTTTGCTCCCACAGCATGTTTATGTATCTATTTAGTATTTATTTCATTCCCTCTCTCTTTTTTTTTTTTTTTGAAGATCCAAGTGTCTGAATTGTTCTGTCTTTAATACAGTTAATTTTTTTGTCTCTTATTCTGGATTGTAAGTGCTTTGAAGGCAAGGACACTGTCTTTTTCATATTTGTACTAAGTATCTTCTATGTGTCTTACACATATCAATATACTAAAAAATGAAGTATTTTGTCCCCTAAGGTAATTTTTATTACAAATGGGCACATTTAACTTTTTATTATATTAAAATAATAATAAGCAACACTACTGTAACACTAAAAAGCTCTGTGAAGAGTTAAAAAAATTTGATAGTCATAGATTTTTGAAACTATATTCACATAGGGAACTGTATTAAATGCTTGTTAAGTGAGCTTCCCATCCCTCCCTACTTACTAGGGATGAGATGAGAATTGAAAGAAACTGAGGACAGGTTTGCTGAGTTAGGGTCAGTAACTATATCAATCTAATTCTTGTTAAATTTTTTCGAGAAACAACACAATCAAATGATTAAAAGCCATCCAAAACACTGGGAAAGGTTATGAGACCCAGACCCTCTACATAACACCGATCAGAATTGATGACTAGGCCGGGCGCGGTGGCTCACGCCTGTAATCCTAGCACTTGGGAGGCCGAGGCGGGCGGATTGTTTGAGCTCAGGAGTTCGAGACCAGCCTGAGCAAGAGCGAGACCCCGTCTCTACTAAAAATAGAAAAAGATGATCTGGCCAACTAAAAATATATATAGAAAAAATTAGCCGGGCATGGTGG
>JAQIFY010004824.1:0-11479 GCA_028533085.1 Varecia variegata | reverse complement strand
TGTCTAAAAAAAAAAAAAAAAAAAAAAAAATCGGGTCCCTTTGGCAGGGGTCATCACAAGGGATAAGAAAATATTAGAAAATAGAAAATAATAGAATATAGAAATAAAAGAATACACAGAGACAAAAGTACAGCTTTTATAAAGTATAGATTTTATAAAGTTGGGGGAATCGGGAGACCGCCAGCATTCCCATGAGCTGTGAGGCCCTGAGTGAAATTCTGTGTCAGTATTTATTGGTACAGTGATCAGTTGCCAGGGGTAACAGATTTACATAATAACAGGCAGTTCGTTTTAGGTTAAAAGTCTTCCAAAAAGTTTCTAGAAACCCCTTAATTAACTCTATCTACGTGAGCAAATGGTTACGAAATCTTTCTAAGACAAACTTCTAAGTTCTAAGATAAAACTATCACTTAGCTGAAAAGCTAAACAGAAATATAGTGGCTCTATATTTCTTTATCTAGATTTTGTTGATTGAGACAGGTAGTCAGGAGTGAAGCAGGAACTGTCCCTTAGGCTAATTGCTTTTAGCCGCAGGTGTCTGTCTGTCGGGCGGGCGCTCTTTGATCAGTTCTCACCTTGTGGCTTAATGCCAAGCTTTGCCGTACAGAAGCAGGTGTAAGCTGACAGGGTTGAGACACAGGTCACCTTGGAAAGTGGCAGCACTTTCCAAGGTGAGATGCCCTCCTGAGTTGAGGCAGCTTTTGGTGTGTGAACTAACACGTTCATATATTCCTTCAGGGCAAAGCCCTGCAAAACTCCTGAAATCATTTCAGTCTCTATATGGCAACAATTCTATAGAGCAACATCTCTATAGAGCAATATTTCTATGGGGCAACACTTGAGAAATAAAGTTCATTTTTAAAGGCCAAAACTTAGTGGCAATGACCAGCAGTCACCTAGATGGGCTTGCAGGCTCTAATCCCCATGCTACGTACCTAGCACCCCCACTGCCACCACCTGCACACTGCCCTAACCTCCCACATGGACCGCCATCGCACACTCTAGCCAAAGAAGAGAGGGGACACAAACCCGGGTAGGGCAGGGACCACATGTATTTATTTACAGCTCCTGGAATAAGCCTGGCATTTGATATGTCCTTGATAAGTATTTGTTGAGTGAATAGGTAAAAGATCAACCAAAGTGCCTTTAATTAAAATTGATGATTTAGTAGCTAAGTCTGGTTAGATGTTTCTCTAGGCCTTAACACATGAATTGAAAAAAAGGCTATTAGTCAGCCTTAAAAACAAAATAAAACGAATAAAATAAGATTTTTTTTTTGTAGTTCTGCTGTGTCCTGACAGGCCTGAATAAATGAAGAAGTCATGAATTTCATTTATCCTCCTTTCTCTTCCCACAGGGAATGAGTGTGCTGGAAATTCAGTTATCTGGGTTTGCTAATAAAGATCTTCGGTAGATTTTAGTGTTAATTATATGCTCCACTCATGTTTTTATTTCATATTTTAATTTTATATCAGTCTTATGTGTACATGCATCTATCTCAGTGAAGTTTTATTTAACACCCAGAATGCAAGGATACTATTCATAAAACTCACCATGTATAACAAAGCATAGCACCTTGTAGAAATTAATGTAAGCACAGTTTACAAAACCATGTTTATCACCTACTGTGTATAAGACTCTATGATAAAATCTTAACAAATATAAGGAGCTTCTGTAAAGTAGAAATAACAAGGGAAAGAGAATACTAAAGCCTAGCCTGACGTAACTACTTAGTATATATGCCACCTGCGGGGGATAGCTAAAAGGGACTTAGTTTGCTCATCTAAAAAAATTACAGTGCTATATCATTTCTATATATTTTACTTAGTAAAAAACGAAAGTTGATTATCCTTGTAATGAAACATAAGCAGATAAGAGGAAAAACAGCTTTAGATATTACAGTGTATTTTGAAGTGTCTAACACGTCCCCTGCCCTGCTTAGCAGACTTCCTCCCCAAAAGGTTCTTGCCAGGTCACGGCTACGGTGTTGGCTTATTGGCCATCTTTTCACTGTTTTGTTTTGTGTGTGTGTTTATTGTTACTGTCATACTTATTTTGGTGCCACATTTGATGATGTGCTGTCCTCCTCCTCAGGGTGGTTCTAACCAGCCAGCACTCTAGCATCAGAGATTTGCCTGCAGCTGAGAAAGGAACTCAATGAAGGACAACAAGAGGTAGCAAGTTATGCTGAGATTTTGGGAAAAATCTTTTCTTTCATACAGGAAATCACCTTGAGGCATTCTTTCTCTTTCGTGCTTTCTAAGCTTGTTTAAATAAGTCACCTGAAGCACATCTTAATCTTTGATCTCAGACCCCAACTCCATACTGAAGACTAGACGCTCCTGGGAATCTGTGTGTGTAAAATATACCCAGGAGTCTCTTGCAACCACACGAGGTTGCAAAGCAGTGCCCTACAATGGTCCTTGCTATCATGATGTGGTCCCATTGGCCCCATTGGAGTGTCAGTGTCAGTAGCACTTGGAAGCTTGTCAGGAAGTAGACTTTCAGACCCTTACAGGGTCTGATTCTGGATTTTAACATGTTCTTCAGGAGGATTCATATGCACATTAAAGTTTGAGAACTGCTTTACCCAGAACACTGGTTTTCAAAGTGTAAGCCCTGAACCAGCAGCATCAGCCACACCGGGAAGCTTGCTAGAAATGCAGATTCTCAGGCAGCATCATAACTAAATGTACCAGAAGCGCAGGGAGGTGAGGCCCCACGCGGTGTGGTTTAACAATCATTCCAGGTGACACACACCACCGTTTGAGAGCCACCAACCTATGCAGTGTGACGTAAGCCCTTAAGGATGTGGCAGCTCCCTGCAGGTGAAGGATGAGCAGGTCACATGGTAACAAGGGTGAGTGTGTGTGGAGCAGGAAGGGGCAGAGAATCTGGCTCTGTCTGCATCCTGAAGTACCCACCCGAGTTAGTCTTACCCAAATTGCTCAGTCCAGTAAGACAATTTGTGTTTGGTTTTCTGTCACTTGAAATATAAAGAATCCTGACAGATGCATCTAGTCCCAAGCAGAACGGATCCTGGCTGGTGAAGAGTGCAAAGAGATGGTGATGCTGGTGAGAAAGTGTGAGGTGTGACACCATGGTACAAGTGTAGGGTGAAAGGGAATATCATAGATGATCCCAATACACATTCCGTAGACCAGCGGCATAGCCTGTGCACTGCTACAGAGACGTCAAGAATGGTGTGCATTGGTGAGGGGAGGAAGGACTCAGCCACAGCGCTGTTAGGGCCAAGCAGAATTCTCTTTCCTTTTTCAGTGGTAAAATTCTATGTGCGACTGAATCTGGGAGCAGTTTCAGTGACAGTCAGCTTGATATTTGCATTATGTGTATACTTATGATTAAAAATAGAGGAAATATACTACAGTTGACCCTTGAACAACATGGGGTGCCAACCCCATGCAGTCTAAAATCCATGTATGATTTTTGACTTTCCAAAACCTTAACTATTAAAAGTCTCCTGTTGACTGGAAGTCTTATTTATCAATAACATAAATAATGATTAACTCATATTTTATATGTTATGTATGTTATATACTGTATTTGTACAAAATAGTAAACTAGAGAAAAGAAAATGTTATTAAGAAAATTACAATGAAGAGAAAATATATTTACTATTAATTAAGTAAAAGTGCATCATCGTAAAAGTCTTCATTCTTTTTGGTTACTAATCTCTTGCAAATAATGGGAGTCAGATTATTTTAAGTGATGCTCTAATATAACTGCTGAAATATGACACTCAAGAAAATACTTTAATTTTAGTTAAAATATCTGTCATACTAAATATTTTACAGATTGTTTCTTAAATATCAACAATGACTAAACTAATTGTAAATTAATAATAATTAGACCATGGCTTGGCTGTTAAGAGCTGTGAAGGGTCTGAGATTTTACTCTTGCAAGCTAACAATTTACTTGAAAGCTGAAAATTTAGTCTGCCAAAATTTCCAAGGTTCTGGAAGAACTCATGAGACTTCTGAGTCAAAGACTAAAGATGCAATCACTACCTCATGTCACAGCCCCAGAATGAGCATCAGTGTATTGTGTCAGTTTCCCCCATCCCTAGTTCCCAAGCAGTGGCCGTGCTTGGCCCAGACAAGTGACTGCACATTTAGTGGATTTCATTACAGGAGAGGAGTGTTGAGCTTAAGGAATTCAAATCTTTTGAAACAGCCACTAAGCATTCTTGGCTTCTACTCTGTAGAAAGACATTGCCTGTCTTAAACTGGATATCAAGCACAACTGCCCTTTGCTCTAGAAGAAGATGGTATCACTTTCTTTTAAGGCTCTTTTCCATACAAACATACTTGAAAAGCTATCTGAAACAAAGGGCAATAAGCAAACCGGGGGTAAATGAGAAAGCAAGCACATGTTACGGTCATGCGCCATCTAACTATGTATCGGTCAACCACATATATCATGGTGGTCCTGTAAACTTACAATGGAGCTGAAAATTCTTATTGATTAGCAAACTCTCAAGAAAATTTATAGTGAAGGGTTTAAGCAGAAGATTTTGAAGACCTCAACAAGCTTCTTAGAAGTTTGACCTGGGCACGGTGGTGAGTACCTGTAATCTCAGCTGCTCAGAGGCTTAAGTGAGACAATCACTTGAGTTCAGGAGTTCAAGGCCAGCATGGGCAACCATAGAGAGACCCCACCTAGAAAAAAGAATTGAAAACATGGACCCCAACACCTAAAGGTTTTCAATAACAGAGAGGAATGTTCATGGTGCATGGTGTAAGTCTATGATGAAAAAAAGAAGAAAATCACCATGGACATATTTCTGAAAAGAGTGACACCTCCTCAAGAAAAGCCTCAGGGAGGTCCTTCAGGAGGTATCCAGAAGAAGGCATTGCTATTATAGGAGACAGCAGCTCCATACCTGTTATTGCCCGAAAGACCTTCCAGTGGGACAAGATGTGGAGGTGGAAGACAGTGATATTGATGATCCTGACCCTGTGTAGGCCAACGCTAATGATGTGTGTCTTTGTGTCTTAGCTTTTAATGAAAAAATTTAAAAAGTAAAACATAAAAATAAAAAAAATTAAAAATAGGAAAAAACTTATGGAATAAGGATATAAAGAAAAACATTTTTGTATAGCTATACAATGTGTTTGTGTTCTAAGCTGTATGTAATTACAAATAAGTCAAAAAGTTAAAAAAATTAGGAAGTATATAGAACAAAAAAGTTATTGTAAGTTAAGGTTAATTTTTAATAAAGAATTTTTTTTATAAATTTAGTATAACCTAAGTGTCCAGTGTTTATAAAATCTATAATAGTGGTCAGTGATGCCCGAGGCCTTCACTTTCACTCACCACCCAGCTACTGACTCTCCCAGAGCAACTTCCAGCCCTGCAAACTCCATTCATGGTAAGTGCCTCATGCAGATATACTATTTTCTATCTTTTATACCATATTTTTACTATAACTTTTCTATGTTTGGATACACAAATACCATTGCCTTACAATTGCCTATAGCATTCAGTACAGTAACATGCTGCACAGGCATGTAGCCTGGGAGCAACAGGTAATACCACATAGCCTGGGTGTATAGTAGGTTGTACATTCTAGGTTTGTGTAAGTACACTCTGATGTTGCCACCATGACAAAAATCACCAAACGACATGTTTCTTAGAACATATTCCTGTCATTAAGTGATGCATGACTGTATTTAAATGTGTTAGAAGAGAAAATTTATGGTAACCCACCAATACTTCAAACTATCACATCGATATCACATGGCAAGACTGATAAAAGAACCTTTCTCCAAGACAAAAGAAATCTCCAAAACAAACACAATTAAAAAAACCGTGATCTGCCAGATGTTGATAAGAGAGCTGGATTATCACGTAAACGCCGAGCACTCCAGGTGAATCTGTAGAGCAGATATTTGAGAAATGGGGATGGGTTGCATAGCAGATGTAACTCATTTCCAGGTTTGTCTCCAATTTTGTGTGATCACAGGAAACACTGAATCGTCTGTAGTGGTGCTGATCTACCTGGCTTATGTGGTGTGTGTATAGTATTTATGCACGAATAGTTACACTGGTTAATAAGTCCTTGATTATCCAACTCGTTGAAAATTAGAATTGAGTCAGTCATTAATTTACCTTAATTTTCTACACAAAGCTTACATTTCTAGGAAAATTATTCTTTTTTAGCATGAAGATTTTGGTACATTAATTGAGTGCCAATACGATCAGAAAAATCTATAATACATTCATGTGAAAAGAGGGAATGAAGGTATCATAACAGAAACAGAAAAAGTAAGAGAATGGAAAACTAGAGGATTAAGTGTGGAATAAGGATTGAAGAAGCAAATAGCAGAAGACCCAGAAAAATGCTTTGAAATAATATTTGAAATTGGTCTTTATTCTTGAAGCTTCACTCCCATTGTGCTAAAAGATGTTTGAAAAAGTTGAGTTTGGGGGAAGTTGAGTTTCTTTCACCCATTTAATTTCATATTCATTTATTTTCACTGGCAAGACAGTGGCATATTTTAGACAGATTTACAACATCACTTTAAGATGGGAAAACATTACTGGTATTGCTGATGCAAGACTAGCTCCAAGAAAACTTTCTTGAAAAAGATGACCACACCGGAACAAGGAAAACAGAGGTGCAAAACTTGGAGAAAAGCCAGGGTTATGTTGTTATGAAGTACAAGGCGAGCAAACCCAGGACCCAGGAATGCCGGCAGTTTACAACGTGCAGACCCAGGAAGTGAACTGCGTAGCGCAATCCCAAGTCCAGCCCGGTCCAGATGCCAAATGCGTGCTGGTGAGTGCAGGTGGGCGCAGAGCACAGCCTGTGCGCTGGGGAGTCTGTTCATAGAGAGTATCAATGCAGGAAGTCTGGAGACCTCGTCACGCGGAGGAGGATTGAAGGACTAAGGCGGTGATCTCGGATGAAGACTGAGCACAGAGCAGAATATATGGTGTGCCTAGTTTGAGACATGTTGGCATTCATGTATTCAAGGAAAGAACTGGTTGGCAGCTTCAGTTATGACAGCAAAGACAAGGGGAGCACAGAGGCCAGCCTGCAGTCAGACGCAGCAGTGCTCCCTTTTGCCGCCATTGCTGCGCAGTCGGTGATGCGCCTGCAGGTGATCAACAGCCAGCTGTCAGCAGGGCCACATTCTGAGGTCACAGAATACTAGTATGCATGACTTTTAGAATACCGAGACACAAAGGAATATAAAACTGTGTGCAAACTCATATGTAACAATAAGAAATAAAGATGTCAAGCACGAAAGTGTTTTATTGTCATACTTGATGATGGCTTGAACTGGAATAGTTAATCAAGCTTTAAAAACATTACCATATCTGCACACAAGATGATAATTTCTCTTAGGACAAGATTCTAATTTATTCATTAAATTTGAAATCTGTTTAAAAAATCTCAGCATTCACCTCAATGCTGCTAAAAATAATTTTTATACTTTCATCAAAGTCATTTGATGATGTATAGTTATGAAAATTACCCAAATAATCATTATAGAGGATCTACTTAAAAGAGTGAAGTGGTTATGAAAGTTGAGCATAGTGTAGTTGAGTCAAAGTTTTCCAGTGACTAATCATTGCAAACCTCATCAAAAGTCTTGAATGTGAACAAGGGTCCTGGACTACTTGTGCCAAGGTCATCCATCCAGCTGTACTTTATTCTTGCCTTTAGTGTCTCAGTCAAACATGGGACTGGTTTCCATATGCTGTCCCTCAAGACCTCCAGAGGACACATGGCACGAAGTGGTCCTCACCTTTGCTTTTGCCCTCCATCAGTTAATAAAGTTAAAAGAAAAAAATAAAACTTAACTCTAATGAACATGGAGCAAATACAAGAGTGTGAGCATTCTTCCAAACAAACTGGAAATGAACTGGGAGTACAATTTGTATGGCAAAACTATTTGATATTTCTTTAACTTTCACTCCTATGAAGGTTAGGGTGCTTCTGAAGGTGGCCATGGGCTCCCAAGAGGAGATTTCCTCCCCGCTGGTCAGCACGGTCTCCCCAGCACCCAGCACAGAGCCTGCTACAAAGGTGGACAAAATAAACATTTGGAAGAAATTCATATTATGTCAGGGTGGCTGGAAAAGGCCACCCTGGATAAGCCAAGGCTTGAATTTTTAAAAATTAAAAAGGAAGTACTGAACATAGAAAGAAGAAACAAACACAATTTAATGACACATACACTCAGTGTGGACAACCAGATGTCTGTCGTCTGGATTCCTGAAGAGAAATGGTGGTCACAATAATCCAGTTATTAGTTACAGTTGGGTTTGGAATTCATCACATAACTTCTTATATGAAGTGTTTTTCATCATTTTTAAATAATCCCAAATAAAATTACTTTACATTCCTTAAAAACATATCACTGAGCAGTTATAAATGTGCTGGAAAATATTCCAGGTGACAAGAGAAAATCATTCTGGAACACAAATAAATGTAAATTTACTGACAAGGATAATCAAGAGATGATAACATTAAACCCATCTCAGCATCAAGGCCGGTCAATTTTCTCTGAAGTCCAGTCTTATTGCACAGAAAATGATGTTAATATAATGGAGGATCCATTCATCTTGGTAATGGAACGTGTAGTGATAATAATTCCCAGATGCCAAGGACACTTACATTGATTTTAGAATGTAATTTTGAATTTACTTTGGAACATGACTGTGTCTGATGCTCTGAGAATTCATGTCACTTCAAAGTGATAATGAAGCCACACTCCAAAGAGGGTCTCAGGAACAATATGTACACTTATTCTTTCATTTCCATTCGATTCAAAGTGGCACTTGTTGATTAACTCCCACATGCCAGGACAGCACCCAGTGTGGGGGAACAGAGTTGTGGAGGACCAGACCGCAGCCCTTTGAGAGCCCTGGTGGAGGAGGCCGAAGGGAGAAGCACCCCCCGGCGTAGGTCCCAAGTGGCCGAGGGCAGCAGTGGCCCTCGGCTGCAGAGCCGGCTGATGTGAGAAATGGGCACGAGGGCACCCACTGAGGACATGAAGCCAAACCTTGAAGGAAGAGCAGCTCCCCGAGTGGATCACAAGGGAAGGCCGTCCAGAGAGAGAAAGAAGTGCACGTGCGAAGCCCCTAGACCACAAAGCCCACCCGGTTAGGCACTTACTGAGACTGGAAAGGCAGGACTCGGGGCAGCTTGTGGGTGCCCCTGAGTTGTCCTGAGGCTATTGGATTTTTGAGGGCCAGCAACAAGTCCGGCACTGCACAGATACTGGCTTAGTGAACTGCCACGGGTCATTCCTACATCATGAAGATAAGGAAACAGACCCAGAAAGTGCTGTGGTCTGAATGTGTCCCCTCCAAAATGCCAGTATTGAAACGCAATGGCTGATATAATGGAATTGAGGGATGGGCTTTGGGAGGTGACTGGGCCAGGAGGGCTCCTCTCTCAGGAGTGGGGCTGGAGCCCCTAGGAAAGGGCTTGAACGAGGGAGTTTGTCCTTTTAGCCCTTCCACTTTCTGCCATGGGAGGGCACCGCAAGAAGGCCCCCACCAGACACCAGATGCCTGTGCCTTGATCTCAGGCTTCCCAGACTTCGGAACTGTGAGAAATAAGTTCTGTTATTCACAAATTACCCAGTCTCAGGTATTTTGTTATAGTAACAGAAATGGGCTAACACAAAGGGTATAGAACATTTGCTCAACATATCAATGCCATTTATATTTATGGTAAAATTGAACACTTCTTTTAAGCTGTAAATCCCTGATTCTGTGCACAACAGCACTATGATGCCTCCCTGATTCCTACTTCTCTGTTAGGAACCCCAGAGGGGAAGGAAAGCTGAGGTTAGGAAGGGCTGCTGTGTTTCTGTCTGCTGCTGTTTTGCACCTTCCCTGGGAAGCTGCACCAAGTAGTCTGGCTTAGGTTGACATGGGGAAGCCCCCATCAAATTGGAGGACTGAGCAGGCATTTGACTTCCATCTTTCTGGAGACCCCACTGACATTAACGTATGGAAGAAATAAACCCCCCAAATGAAGACAGCACATGGGTGGAGGATCAGGCATGCAAAGGCCATTCCAAATAAGCTGGAAGATAGAAACAAGAGGGTGGAAGATATTGGCTGCAGAAAAAGCCAGAGCCCAGATAAACCCTGACAAGTTTGCGTGGGGGGTGTGAGTGGACGCCCTTCCAACTGGAAGGGGCTCTGAGCTCAGAACAACCACTTCTACCCAAAGCCTGGAATCAATTCAGTCTGAAAGTCATGGCAAACTCAAGGCAAATGCTCAGAAGAGTTTTCCATGAACCAATTAAATTTACTCTTGGGATAGGTGAAACTAAAAATGAGAATATTCTCATCCTAGAATAAAACCCTCTTTATTCTTACAGCATAGGAATCCCACAGACTTAGTGCAAACCCCACAATTTATTTTTAAATGAATGTGAAACATCTGGGCATCAAATTTCTCATCAGCTGCTGCCGATGATAAAAGATATTGGAACACCATCTTTAAAGTTCTGAGGCAAAATGTTTTTCAATCTATCATTCATATGTTAAAGGCAGAACAAAACATTTTTTGTACCCAAAAAGATTCACAAATTTTACTTTTCATGTATCATTTCTATAGTAAAACAAGTGAGTACATAAAGTGGTGCATAACTTAAAAGATCCCATTTAATTTAAAAATAATAATATAATTATCAAATTTGGACAGGAGTAGTAGGGCAGCATGAGGAGATCATTTAAGTAAGCTTAATTTTTTTTATTCTTTCAGTAGATAGCAGCTCGTCACGGTGCATCAGGAATTAGAGATGCACACGCGACATTTAGATTCGAGTTGGCAGTCTAATTAGCAAGAAAATCAGTAAATGACTATGAGAAGATCTAGGTTCTTCAATTCCCAAATCTTTAATTAAATAGATGCTTGGCTTAAATCTGCTTGCTCTCAGTCTCTTCATTTGTAAAATGAAATATTTGAACTAAAAGTCTCTGTGAGGCAGCATGATTTAAGGGAAATAGTGTAGGAGTCGAAAGTAAACAGACTTGCTTTTAAATTCTCCTTCCACAACTTCCGGAACTCAAGTTTCCTTGTCTGAAATAATGCCTGCTTCTCAAGAACAGTAGGTTTCCTTTTTTTTTTTTTTTTCTTTTTTTTTTTTTTCTTGTCTAAATACGGGCATTTTATTTTTTTTTATTTTTTATTTTTGTTATTTCAGCTTATTATGGGGGTACAAAAGTTCTGGTTAGATATATTGCCCATGTCCCTCCCATTCCCCCAAGTCTGAGCATCAAGTGTGTCCATTCCCCAGACAGTGGACATGTCACTCTTCTTGTAGGTATACACCCATCCCCTCCCCCACCCCCATCCCCCTAAGTCAGAACTTCAAGCGTGCCCATTCCCCAGACAGTGCACATTGAACTCATCATGTAGGTATACACCCATCCCCCTCCCCCACCCCCGCCTCTGTCCAATACACAATTGGTGTTATAATCA